>RCUC01040024.1:0-11574 GCA_003697995.1 Taxidea taxus jeffersonii | reverse complement strand
AAAAAAAAAAAAAAAAAGATTGACCCCAAGTTTTGGTGAGGATGAGTAGAAGGCGAGGTAGATTTGGATACATTCATTTGGAGGTTTTAGTGAAGCCGACAGTGTCCAGGGAGGAGAACATAAGTGCACTGGGAGGGTAGAAAGACCTAGTCAGAGAAGAGAAGAATCATGCTTAAGACTTTAGAGGTAGCAGCTTTTTTCTCATCATGCCAAGATTCAAAGACTGGACAAGGCCCTAAGGTGTGGGGGACTGAAGGGAAAAGAAGGCATTGGTATGTAGGTCCTGCAAGAACCGGGAGTGAGTGGGAGGGGTGAAGGGAACCTAAACTGTGTTAGTACATGGAGTCAAGAGAAAGAGTGGGTGAGGATTGCTATTTCTCAATCTGTGTCATGCTGATTAGAAGAGATCAATGAAAGGTTGATGGAGGTATGGATTCATGGTGAAGACCCAGCAGCCTGAGATGGGAGCAGGCCACCATTCCTCATGGGGTCTGGGGGCACTTGGGGACTGAGGGAATATCTGTATTTTGGCTGTACTGGCAGATTGTAGTACTGTCTGTCTGGCCCTTTACAGAAAAAGTTCACCAATTCCTGATATAGATAAAGAAATTAAACAATCATGAAATTATTATGAAACAGAGTAGTGACAGCTTGAGCTTTCTCAGTGCATAAGAATTTTGTGTGTGTTTGGAAAATAGTTTGCCACTTCATAGAAGTTGGATTTGAGATATAGAGTTTCTATAGTTGGTAATGAGTGATTGGAAACCTGTTCAAGCAAAGCAGTTAGGAGAAAATGACCTGGAGAAATGTTAGCCTTTCCGGTGAGGATAGGAGAATGAGGTCCACAACCACTTAGTGGTGATGGTTGAAGGAGAAAACAATCAGACTTTCAAAGGCTTGAATCAGTCAGCTCTTTTAAGAAGCAGTTTAGTGGGACGCCTGGGTGGCTCAGTTGGTTAAGCGGCTGCCTTCGGCTCAGGTCATGATCCCAGCGTCCTGGGATCGAGTCCCACATCGGGATCCTTGCTCGGCAGGGAGCCTGCTTCTCCCTCTGCCGCTGCCTGCCTCTCTGTCTGCCTGTGCTCACTCTCTCTCTCTAACAAATAAATAAATAAAATCTAAAAAAAAAAAAAAGAAGCAGTTTAGTACCACATTTAGGTGATCCTGGAAGTACTCAAACATTTCTTCTCTTGAGGATTTATCCTAGAGAAATAATCTGCAGAAGGAAAAAAGTAACATGCCCCAAAGTATTGATTGTAACAGTATATGATAATAGGACATTTGGAACAGCCTAAGTGTCCAGGAGTAGGGAGCTTGTTGAGTAAATTATGGTACATTGATTTGATGAAACAGGATAGAGACATTCAGTAATGATAAAGACTGGAAAAGAAGGTAGAGAATTGAAATGGAGATGTAGAAATTGCACAGACTGTGTTGAACTGTGTGACGTTACTAATGTACGGATGAACAAAAATGACTGCAGGCTCAACAGGGGAAATAAAAATGGTTGACTATGTTTGTAGTGTGCAAATTTTTTTTTTAAAGATTTTATTTATTTGACAGAGATCACAAGTAGGCAGAGAGGCAGGCAGAGACAGAGAGGGGGAAGCAGGCTCTCCCTCGAGCACAGAGCCCGATGCGGGGCTCGATCCCAGGACCCTGAGATCATGACCTGAGCCGAAGGCAGAGGCTTTAACCCACTGAGCCACCCAGGTGCCCCTCTAGTGTGCAAATTTTTATCTTCCTTGAATCTAGCATTGTTAAGATGCTTCCATAATAAATACACTTGCCTTTAAAATCTTTGTGATGGCCCACACCCACATCACTCCACGATGAATCACCAGCAGCTTCTCTATCTCAGGGCCAGTGGTAGTGAGTGCACAACTGTGACCCACTCAAGTGTTCATTAAACTTTAAAACATTTCCTCCGGAAATGTTTTTTAAGATTTTATTTATTTATTTGAGAGCGAGCACAAGCCAGGGGAGGAGCAGAAAGAGAGGGAGAAGCAGACTCTCTACTAAATGGGGAGAGTGACCCGGGGCTTGATTTCATGACCTTAGCCAAAATCAGGAGTCATTTAAGTATCTCTCTGCCTTTGGTTCAGGTCATGATCCCGGGGTCCTGGGTTCGAGCCCCACATTGGGCTCCCTGCTCAGTGGCAAGTCTGCTACTCCCTTTAACCCTCACCCCACTCATTTTCTCTCTCTCTCTCTCGATAAATTGAAAATCTTTAAAAAAATTTTTTCACTTGTGCACAAAAATAGAACACTTAAAATACCCATAGTCAACTATAATGCATTTCTCACACATAACAAAATTAGTAATAATCCTTTGATATCACCTTTAACTGGTCTGTAATCAAATTTTCCCAGTTGTGGCACTAGCTATGTTGCCTGTCCTATTAGCTGACCTCACATTTAAATCTGGGTGACTAACCATCCCAGGTTTCCCAGGATGCTGGGCTTTCAATACTAAAACTGAACAAACTGAAATATTTGGTCATCCTACACTAAGCAGTAGACTGTGAGGTCAGTGTAATTGGTTATGTGTATTTCTTCCTCTTTATCCAAGTGTGTTCTCCCAGAACTTGAGGCTCCGTCAACAGGAGAATCATTTATTAGCTGGTCTGGGAGCCTGTGCTATGAAAATATCAGAATGAAGAAGTATAAGATAGATCCTCTCTCTCTTCTTTTTTTTTTTTTTTAAGATTTTATTTATTTATTTGACAGACACAGCGAGAGAGGAAACACAAAGAGGGGGAATTGGGAGAGAGAGAAGCATGTTTCCCACCAAGCAGGGAGCCCAAGGACCCTGGGATCATGACCTGAGCTGAAGGCAGTCGCTTAACGACTGAGCCACCCAGGCCCTGAGAGATCCTCTCTTCAGTGAGATCACTGCCCAACTAAAGGATCACAACCATTAGAAAAAAATAAAATCAGGTTAAGTGGAATGATCCAGAGAGAGGAATTAGGGAAAGTCAGTCAGGGTGGGGTCAGACTAATTGGAGACTTAGGATCAAATTGAACCTTGAAGATGGGTTAGAATTTACAGATTCTGAGCAAATTCATAGTGTAAGTAGAGCTTTTTTTTTTTTTATTAACACATAATGTATTATTTGTTTCAGGGGTACAGGTCTGTTGTTCATGAGTCTTACACCATTCACAGCGCTTACCATAGCTCATAGCCTCTGCATTGTCCATCACTCAGCCACCCCCTCCACTCCAGCGACCCTCAGTTTGTTTCCTGAGATTAAGAGTCTCTTATGGTTTATCTCCCTCTTTGGTTTCATCTTGTTCCATTTTTTCCCTCCCTTCCCCTAGGATCCTTTGTCTTGTTTCTCAAATTCCTCATATCAGTGAGATCATAGGATAATTGTCTATCTCAGATTGACTTATTTCACTTAGCATAATGCCCTCTAGTTCCATCGGTGTCTTTGCAAATGGCAACCTAAATGGGGCTTTGAGTCTGCTCATTAGAACGCAGGTTTTGGGATTAACAGTTATCTCTAAAATACCATTTGGATCTCTGCCTAGGTGTCTGTCCCCCAGCCTCAGCAGATGAGACTTTTGAGCATCATCTTCAGCGACTAAGAAAACTAATTAAAAAACGCTCTGAATTGTATGAAGCTGAAGAGAGAGCCCTCAGAGTCATGTTGGAAGGAGAACAAGAGGAAGAGAGGAAAAGAGAATTAGAAAAGAAACAGAGGAAAGAAAAAGAGAAGATTTTACTTCAGAAGCGTGAAATTGAGTCCAAGTTATTTGGGGATCCAGGTAAGTTCCTCTGTAACCAGGGGAGAAAAGGAAAATACTCAATTGACACCTTTTTTTTTCCTCATGGATGATCTCAATGTAAGCTAAGAGGTGGTAGGCAGCAAATGGCACCTGCAGGATTTGAAATTCTAAACTGTGTACTGGAGATCATGGATAAAGATGAAATATTCAACCACATTGTCATACTGTCATAGTCACAGGCTCCGTCAGCTTGCATGGAGGAATGCACTGTGAATATGAAGAATGATGATGCGGTAACGTGTCTTTCTTTTGCAGATGAGTTCCCACTTGCTCACCTTTTGCAGCCCTTCCGACAGTATTACCTCCAAGCCGAGCACTCCCTGCCAGCCCTCATCCAGATAAGGTCAGAGGGGCACTCTCCATGGTGCCTTCCCCCTGGGTAGCAAGTAGCCCTTGAGGTGCTTGTGTTGTCAAGGTCTATTGCTATATTGCTTGCTCTCTCTCTCTTTTTTTAAAATTCCTTACGGGTTTATGTAAAGTTTCCAGGTTCTAAGGATGCCACACATGCCTTTAGTCCTCAGTCCTTGGGAAGTAGATGTCTCTGATTTAACAGGTGAAGAAACTGAAACTCAGGTTGTGATTTGCCCAACAAGTATCGTCTCATGCTCTAACTGTTATATTAAAGCATTGGCTTCCTTTTCCTAATTCTCTTCTGCTGCTAAGTAGACCAAGGGTAGGAAACTCTCCCTGCCTACTTGCCTGTGGAGACTGTTTAAGTCCCATACCAGCCTGTGAGTTCCACAGGTCAGAGCCAAGAGAGCTAGGAAGAAGGAGTCACATCTTAATTTGCAGTTACTAATGAGCTGGGTCAAGTTTTCAGCTCTCTTGGGTCTCACTTTCCTCACCTACAAAATGCAAATGGTGGACTAGAATGTGGCCTTCAAACTTGAGCAGTAGTGCCCTTCCCAGAGACAGTCTTCTGAGAAATCCATTTGTAAAATAGTTGGAATGAGTGGGTTCCTTAGGCAGTTCAAATCTGTTATTGACTGGAAGCACTTTGTTGTTGTCTAGATTCCCCAGAACATCTGCTTGGGGCCTCGAGGTCTTGAAAGCTTGGTTTGAAAATCACTGAACTAAGTGATGTCTCAGGTTCCTTCCAGAGCTCTAATGATGCTTTGGAGCATACCAAGTTGGTGTTCTGGGAAAAGCTTATTTTTGGCTAACATACAAGTTTTAGCTTCTGAACGTAAGTACAGTTGATTCTCATTATTCATGGTAGCTATGTTCTGTAAAGCTGCAGGTAGTGAATTAGAGAATACTGGACTGCTACCCCTCAGGGAAATACGGGGTTAGGTTCCTGTCAGCCTGAAGCCACAACCTTTTCCATCAACTGATCAAATATATAACATCGTTTTATGTGGATTTCTTTTTAAAGATTTTTTTTTAAATATTTATTTGTTATATATATAGAGAGCGAGCACAGGCAGACAGAGTGGTAGGTAGAGGCAGAGGGAGAAGCAGGCTCCCTGCCGAGCAAGGAGCCTGATGTGAGACTCGATCCCAGGACACTGGGATCATGACCTGAGCCAAAGGCGGCTGCTTAACCAACTGAGCCACCCAGGTGTCCCGTATGTGGATTTCTTTTTAAAAACATGTTATTTAATATATATTGTCAGTTCATTAACATTGAACTCTTAGCTAACAGCTTTATAACTCCTGCCTCAACATAGCTTCTCTAGGGGCACCTGGGTGGCTCAGTGGGTTAAACCTCTGTCTTTGGCTCAGGTCATGATCCCAGGGTCCTGGGATCGAGCCCTGCATTGGGCTCTCTGCTCAGCAGGGAGCCTGCTTCCCTTCCCCTCTCTCTGCAGCCTGCCTCTCTGCCTACTTGTGATCTCTGTCTGTCAAATAAATAAATAAAATCCTTAAAAAAAGAAAAAAAAAAACCCACATGGCTTCTCTAGCACGCACGTAATTGCCGTAAGGCATACCCCAGCCTTCTCACGCTAGCTAGCACTGTAGCATGGATGTACCTGGGGGCCATCTTAAATAGCAAAGGCACCTGTAAAAGCACAAATATGTGGGAAATATGGTACTAAAGGGACTACAGAAAGGACACTTCTTTACAGTGTGAGGTGTGAGGTTGAAGACAAGAAGTCAACGTCACCTTATTCAGCTTTAGTTGGGAATGTTCCTGTCAGGGACTCAGATTTTTCACTGCTCTGTGCATGTTGGCAAGTGACCATAAAAGCCCCACGAGTAATGATTGTGCGGTTGCAAATGAATTTTTGTGAATGGGCAAATTTGCAGATATGAAACCTGCAAATAATGAGGATCAACTGTATATTCATTATTTGGTTATCCATAAGATTTTAAGTTCTTTGCAGTTTTTTATCCTTTATATGTACATTTAACAAATATGATCTTTTGCATAATGCCTAGAAATCAAGTTCGTTAGCAGACTAGTACATCAGACATTTGAAAGCTAAGTCCTGAAATAGAATATTTAGTTGCTGAACATGTTGCTAGGAATAAAACAGAAATAAACAGTTGTTCTACAATGTTCTTATTAAGGCATGATTGGGATCAGTACCTGGTGCCATCTGATCATCCCAAAGGCAACTCCATTCCCCAAGGATGGGTCCTTCCCCCGCTCCCCAGCAACGACATCTGGGCAACGGCCATTAAGTTGCATTAGTAAAGATGCTCCAGGATTGTGGTCCGGCCATGGCTCTTTCCAGCTCTAAAAACTAGTGATGCCACCGTCTTCTTGTGCTGTAGACTAAACCACAACCTCTAAACTCCGTATGGCATTGCCCTACCCAGAAGTTACGTTTTCCTTGCGTGCTCTGTCTTGGCCAGAGATGCCTCTTGAATCAGGAGATTAATATGGTTCTTCAGGAAAGGACTTGGGTGAACTGGGGTTATTACCACAGGCAGTGGCCTTGGTTCACCAAATTTGCCTCTGTTTTGAAGGGGCTTGGTCCAGAGTGACTTGTTCATTTACTCTCAACTGCCTTGTGTGTGATGGGTAAGTACACTCAACACAGACGTGCACTGGGTAGACTTAGCAGCCTTTCCCCCGGTACTGAGTGTGAAGGCAGGCTTGATGCAAAACCTCTGTAATCTCCCTACCCAGAGAACTCTCTGACATCTAGGAGGAAAGGTCAGAAATGCCTTATCTTTGGTCTGTGACTCCCACTTTTGGTGCAGCTTGAGCAAAGGCTGCAGGCTGCAGGCGAGGCTGCCAGAAAAGCTTGGTGAAATCGTCTGGTGGTCCTGCGGAGAACTTGGAAAACCTCTACTCATATCGGATTGTGTTTTTACGTATAATGGCTGCCCTTTCCTGTGTTAGAAGGATCCTAACAGAAACACCTGGTTTTTAAGGTCCTGGAGGTCTAGAGGTTCGGTATTCCCAATGATAGACATTTATTTCCCTATGGGAGTGGCACCATAACCTCACTCAGTCACATCATAGGGGCCGGTATAGCTGTGGAATTTTCTTAGAAACTCAAGCTTCCAAAAGTACCCATGTAGTTAAAGTTGGGAGGAAAACAGATAAAAATCAAATTAATTTTATGATATTCATTAATAAATACTGTTGTGCCTGGAAATGATCGATCATATAACATGTCAAAGGTTTGTTTTATTTCATTTTGTTCTTTGTCATCTATTGTGTTATGTATATTTCCAAAAAGCTGAGTAAATACCATTTTTATTTTTTAGCTTGAGCCTTTGCCCCCAGATTTGTTGCCTACCAAATCACTACACACACTTTCACATTGACAAAACACATTTTCACTCCAAAATGCAAATTTGTGAAATAGACTTTTGCTATAGGGAGGTGAACCTCAAGCACCAAACTTAGTAGAATCCAACTCAGGGTAAGCAGGAAAGGACACCAGCTTAGGAAATGATTTCATGTAGTTGGAAGCTCTGGGGTGCAAGATGCTAACATCTTTGTTCATTTTGCATTAAATCTGCACTGTTAAATTTATATATTTTGCATTTCAGAGTTAAGAGATAGGGTATGAGGGCGAGCCGAAGTGTATGACTAAGCTAATAAACCTTAAAATCTAATGCGATTAGCCTCACATAACCCCATAGGCCTGTGTGTCCTTTTGCTCTGATGAAATGCAGAAAGAGAAATAAAAGATGAATTGTATGATGTGTTCGGTGTCCAGGCAGCCTTGTCACTAAAACATCTACGTTGAGAGGTACACGAGCGTGAGGCAGAGATTCAGGAAAACTCAGCAGAACCCAAGGGGCATTTAACCCCAGGTGGAAAAAACCATTCCCTCCTTATTCAGCTTCCTCAAAGTTTTAATAAAGTAAACGTTATTTCTGTCTTTTGGTTGGTTTGTGTGGAAAGTTCTTCCTGGCTTATCGCCTTGCGTTGTGGTAGTCGCTGCAGCCTCTGGTTCTAAATGGGTTTAGAAAGAAAGATAATAGTGTCTTTAATGAATTACACTTCTGAAAATATGGACAGTGTCATTGTAATCTTTAACCACAGTATTTTTTAATTTATTGTGGAAAATTTCCAACATTCAGTAGTAGAGAGAATAGTAGTATTTTTTTCTATATACCCCTCATATGGCTTCAAATACCTTTCAGCTTGTAGCCAATCTTGCTTTATCTATATCCCCACCACTCTGGATTATTTTGAAGCAAATCCCAGACATAGTCATAAGTATTTAGTATGTGTAGCTCTAAAGGATATTTTAAAAACTTAACCATAGTGCCATTATTGCACTAGAAGAAATGAATGAGTGACTCCTTAATATCATCAAATACCCAGTGTTCAGATCTCCTTATCTCATGTGTTTTACATTTTGTTCAAATTAAGATCTAGGTGCAATCCATATGTTGTTACTGGTTGCTAATGTCTCCTAAATTTCTGATAATCCATAGGTCTGTCTTTCTTCCTGTGTATTCTTGTACTCTCTGTCTCTCCCTTGCAATTTATTACGTGAAGAAATTGGGTCACTTTTTCCTGAAGAGTTTCCATTCAGATTTTACTAATTGCATCCTTGTGACAGCATGTTCCTGTTTCCATATTTCCTATCATTTAGTGGTGAGAGATGTCCTGTCCAGTAGGGTAGACATGTATGGCTATTGGGCACTTGAAATTGAGAGTTTGAATTGAAACTGAGTTTGAATTGAGATGTACAGTTACATACATGGATGACATATTTGTACTGGAAAGCGCTGAGCAAGAGTGTACACATTTCTTGACCACATATAGATTGGAATTTTCTGAAAAGAATATTTCCTAGGGCTGGGGCACCTGGGTGGCTCAGTGGGTTGAGCCTCTGCCTTCGGCTCAGGTCATGATCTCGGGGGCCTGGGATCGAGCCCCGCATCAGGCTCTATGCTTAGCGGGGAGCCTGCTTCCCCCTGCCTCTCTGCCTACTTATGATCTCTCTCTCTGTCAAATAAATAGGACCTTTAAAAAAAAAATGAATATTTCCTAGGGCCTATGAAATACTTTTTTTAAAAGATCTTATTTGTCAGAGAGCACAGCAGGAGGAGCTGCCGGCAGAGGGAAAAGCAGGCTCTCAGCTGAGCAAGAAGCCTCATGTGAGGCTCCATCCCAGGAGAATGACCTGAGCCAAAGGCAGATGCTTCACTGGCTGAGCCACCCAGATGCCCCCACTGGAATACTAATAAAAAACAGAAACATCCCCTCATCAACCATTCGGTTACCCTAGGATACAGTCTGTACAGGAAAGGCAAGTAAGTATTTCCTTTTTTTTTTTTCCTTTTACTAGTTTTCAAAGTAACGAACTGGTCTCCTAGCATCCTCCAAAGGTTACCAGTGAATTTTAAGTATTATAAACTCAGATCTAAACATAATTTGTCGGGACATCCGGGTGGCTCAGTTGGTTAAGCGGCTGCCTTCAGCTCAGGTCATGATCCCAGCATCCTGGGATCAAGTCCCACATCGGCTCCTTGCTCGGCGGGGAGCCTGCTTCTCCCTCTGCCTCTGCCTGCCTCTATGTCTGCCTGTGCTCTCTCTCTCTCTCTCTAACAAATAAATAAATAAAATCTTAAAAAAAAATTGTAGTTTAAAAAAAAATAAACATAATTTGTCTTCCAACCCATTGTTACTATTTTCTTCATTAATTGCCTCACCTCTGGTCAGTGGCAGCCCTTTTATTTATTTTTTTTTAAAGATTTTATTTATTTATTTGACAGACAGAGATCACAAGTAGGCAGAGAGGCAGGCAGAGAGAGAGAGAGGAGGAAGCAGGCTCCCTGCGAGCAGAGAGCCCGATGCTGGGGCTCGATCCCAGGACTCCGAGACCATGACCTGAGCCGAAGGCAGAGGCTTTAACCCACTGAGCCACCCAGGCACCCCCTTTTATTTTTTTTAATTAAAAAAATTTATTTATTCATTTGACAGACACAAGTAGGCAAAGAGGCAGGCAGAGAGAGAAAGGAGGAAGCAGGCTCGCCGCTGAGCAGAGAGCCCGACACAGGGCTCTATCCCAGGACCCTGGGATCATGACCTGAGCCGAAGGCAGAGGCTTTAACCCACTGAGCCGCTCAGGTGCCCCAGTGGCAGCCCTTTTAACTCAGTTCTTAAATTCCCACTCACTTCCAGTATTCTGTTCCAAGTCTGTCTTGCACATTTCCTTTCCCAAACCAGGAGGCAGTCATTTCTCTAGTGACCTCTGGTTCCTGTTAAGTGGAAAGGTATTTGTATGCCACGTTCTCGCTGATTCTTGTTAGTTGCTTTTTATATTTTTCGGTCAAAACTAGGAATTACAGTCCTGTTGGGCTGGCAAACTTTTTCTAAATCCTGACTCTTTTTTATACTTATATTCTTTTTATATTGAACATAAATTAATGAAAATAGAGAAATAAACTCATTCAAAGAGTAACAAGAAATGTGTTGATCATCATGTCCTATATATAAGAATATTGTTTGTCTTCTTTCCCGGTAGAGGAGACCCTGGATTTGTGAGATACTCTAACAAAAATAATTTGTTTTTAAGAAATACAAGGAACATTAGGGGCACCTGGGTGGCTCAGTGGGTTAAGCCTCTGCCTTCAGCTCAGGTCATGATCTCAGGGTCCTGGGATCGAGCCCCACATCAGGCTCTGCTCAGTGGGGAGCCTTCTTCTCCCCCTCCCACACTGCCTGCCTCTCTGCCTACTTGTGAGGCTCCTCTTCTCTCTCTGCCTGCCTCTCTGCCTGCTTGTAATCTCTGTCTGTCAAATAAATAAAATCTTTTAAAAACTACAAGGAACATTAGAAAATAAATAGATTAGTTATATGTTAAAAATACTAAGAGTGTTCGGCCCTAGTGGCTGAGTTTATGACGTCAAAGGATTTGCCACAAGCTAACAAATGTAATCACTAAACCCATTCATGTTCCCGTGTCCATGTGACTTGTGCTAGAGTGTATCAAGAAGCTTAGCTGGGATTATATCCTCTGTTGTAGCAGTTCACTTATAATTGTTTTATCCACAGGGAAGCTATCTTGGGAACCACAAGGTAAGTACAAAGTAAGTCTTCTTCCATTCAAATAATAACATAGAATATATAGAAGGAATGTGAATGCTATGAAGTACTAGCAGTGATATATTTTAGGGACTAGAGATTACATGAGGCATTTCCAACTAAATTTTTTTTTCTTTTCATGCTTAACAACCAATAAACTATTCCTGTATAATGTTAACTTTTTTTTTTAATACTTATTTGACAAAGACAGCAAGAGAGGGAACACAAGCATGGGGAGTGGGAGAGAGAGAAGTAGGCTTCCCGCTGAGCAGGGAGCCTGATGCAGGGCTCAATCCCAGAACCCTGGGATCATGACCCAAGCCGAAGGCAGA
>RCUC01039991.1:0-13610 GCA_003697995.1 Taxidea taxus jeffersonii | reverse complement strand
CTCTCTCTCTCTCTCTCTCTAATAAATAAATAAATAAAATCTTTAAAAAAAATTAACTCAAAGTAGATTAAAGACTTACACGAAAGATCTGAAACCATAAAACTCCTAGAAAAAGGCATAGGGAAGGGTGCCTGGGTGGCTCCGTGGGTTAAGCCTCTGCCTTTGGCTCAGGTCATGATCCCAGGGCCCTGGGATCAAGCCCCATATTGGGCTCTCTGCTCAGCAGGGAGCCTGCTTCCTCCTCTCTCTCTGCCTGCCTCTCTGCCTACTTGTGATCTCTCTCTCTCTGTCAAATAAATAGATAAAATCTTTAAAAAATAAAAAGCATAGGGAAAAGCCTCTTTGACATTGGTCTTGCCGATGATTTTTCTGGATAAAACACCAAGAGTACAGGCAATATCAGCAAATGGGACTAACTAAAAAGGTTCAACAGCAAAGGTAGTGATTAATATATTGAAAATGCAGCCTACAGAATGAGAGAAAATCTTTGCAAACCATGTATGTGATAAGGGGTTATTTACCAAAATATATAAAAAGCTCATACAATTCAATAGCCAAAAAAGCAAGTAATCCAATTAAAAATGGGCAAAGGGGGGCACCTGGGTGGCTCAGTGGGTTAAAGCCACTGCCTTTGGCTCAGGTCATGATCTCAGGGTCCTGGGATCGAGCCCTGCATCAGGCTCTCTCCTCAGCAGGGAGCCTGTTTCCCCCTCTCTCTGCCTACTTGTGATCTCTCTATCTATCAAATAAATAAATAAAATCTTTTTTAAAAATGGGCAAAGGACAAGAATGCACATTTTTCCAAAGAAGATATGCAAATGACCAACAGACACATAGAAAGATGCTCAACCTCACTCATCATCAGGGAGATGGAAACCAAAACCACAATGGAGCATTGCCTCATACTCGTTAGATGGGTTTAACAAAAAGACAAGAAATAAATGTTGACAAGGATGTTGAGAAAAGCGAACCCTTATACACTACTGGTGAAAATGTAAATTAGTATAGCTCTTCTGGAAAGCAGTAAAGACACACTAAAATGGGAAAATTTAAAAGAACATTAAAAAGGGGCGCCTGGGTGGCTCAGTGGGTTAAAGCCTCTGAGTTCTGCTCAGGTCATGATCCCAGTGTCCTGGGATCAAGCCCCGCAGCCAGCTCTCTGCTCAGCAGGGAGCCTGCTTCCTCCTCTCTGCCTGTCTCTCTGTCAAATAAATTAAAAAAAAAAAAAAAAAGAACATTAAAAAGTCAAAAGAGAATAAGGAAACCTAGAGGAAACTAGTTCTGGATCCTTACACAGCCATGCACAGAGTGCCCAGCTCAGCAGGCCATCGAGAGCTGCATCCAGCCCACGTTCTGCTTGGCAAACCATGTGACCTGGCATGTGGCCATGTACCCAGAAGGAACACCTTAAATT
The DNA here is from genome assembly GCA_003697995.1 of Taxidea taxus jeffersonii. Classification (NCBI taxonomy): domain Eukaryota; kingdom Metazoa; phylum Chordata; class Mammalia; order Carnivora; family Mustelidae; genus Taxidea; species Taxidea taxus. The sequence continues at coordinate 12,196 of RCUC01039991.1, read as the reverse complement.
CAGTGACTAGAACTGTGTGTTGCTACGTGACAAGCACGCCCCCTCCAGAACCAGCTTGGAATTACAGTCTACAGGTCACGTTGACCACACTGTAGGTAGGACCGGGTGTTCCGTGGCTGGCTGGCCTGCATTACTATCCTTTCTTTTTAGGTCAGGGTGAAGGAGCAATTGTCTGGCTTCAGCTCAGGTAATGATCTCAGGGTCCTGGGATCGAGCTACCAGGCTCTGCGCTCAACAGGGAAACTGCTTGTTTCCCTCCCTCTTCCTCTGCCCCTCCTGCCGCTCTCTTTCTTTCACAAATAAACACATAAAGTCTTTTTTTTTTAGAATATTTTCATCTTTGTATCTAATTGAAGATTATAAAACAAGTTATTGTGAGACAAAGGCAAGATTCATCTTCTATGCACAGGAATTAGATATGAATTTGTGTTCTAATTTGAAGGGATTCCTAAAGTTCAGAAGGTAAATTCAACTCATTGGCAACATTGCCTGAAATTCCACTAGTAGAGATTGACTTGCGGGGGTTAAGCTTTTGCCTCTGGAAGAGTTTGCTGAAAGATTCTGGAACGATCATTCACTAATTATAATAGTAGTTATTGTTTGGGTAGTGTTTACTAGAGTCTAGAAACTGCAGAAGGCTCCTTTTTTTTTAAGATTGTATTTATTTATTTGACACAGAGAGAGATCACAAGTAGGCAGAAAGGCAGGCGGGGTTGGGAGGAGCAGGCTCCCTGCTGAGCAGAGAGCTCAGCTCTATCCCAGGACCCTGAGATCATGACCTGAGCTGAAGGCAGAGGCTTAACCCACTGAGCCACCCAGGTGCCCCCAGAAGGCTCCTTCTAAACGTGATCTATTATCTTCACAACAGTCCTACATACTGCATATTAATTTTTCATGTCATAGTTGAGAAACTTCCAGATAATAGAAATTCAATACTTCCTTAAGGTATAGGAAACAGAGTCCAGAATAGAACCAAGGTATCCCGGACTCCAAAGGCTTACCACTTCTCTTCAGGGACTGGTTTCACAGGGGGCATTCTCTAAACACCCCAAGTAGAGGATCTTGGGAAAAGGCATCAAGAGGAAAGTTGGGAAGACCACCAAGGTGGGTTAGGAGAACGAAAGACAAAACTTAACAGAGCTCTCCGTTTCACTGAGGACTAGCATAGGGCAGATACCACCGCTGTCCTGCCCTTGTCTGAATGACCGTTCCCTTTCCACTCTTGATGTCCACATCCATGAAATCGGATGGTATCTTATATTCATCCTGCAGGCACTATTTGGTGACAAGATGTTCTACCCTCATACCTTTTTTGACCAATTCATTGCCACCAAGGTGTGCAACCGGAAGCTATTTCGTCATATTTGCAGCAACTTCTTATTTACTTTGAGTGGATTTGACCCGAAAAACTTAAACATGGTATGTATAAGTAGTTGGAGCCAAGAAAACAATTGTTTTGTTGCACAGAGGTGAGGAGAGTTTGTACTAAATCACGTAGAGACCCCATTTCAAGACCTTTCTTTCTTTCTTTCTTTTTTATTTTTGTCTTCTGAATTAAAAATACATGTTGGTGGTTTCCAGCCAAAGCTGGGGAGTCCACCTGCTTTAGGAGGAGGATCTGAGGAGAAGGCTTGGCCGCTGAACATTCTCACCAACTCTTGCTATTGGCCAACATGCCACCCTTGGAAAGTCCTTCACTTACATTAAGGCTATGATTTTGAAATTTATCTTGCTATGCCTAAACCCTACCCCATACCTACCAAAGTAGAATCTCAGGGAGTAAGCTCAAGCATCTGTTTTTAAACCAGTTTTCCTCTTTCATAGATGACTTAGAAATAGTCATTTTGTGAACCACTTTCTTATTTAATCCAAAGAGATTAGATTAGATCCAATGATAAGTATAGATTCACTGTTCAAGGGACACTGAGAGGAATAAGCTGGGTTACTGGTGAGTCCTCTCCAACTGAAATCCTTTTCTTCCTCGGTCCCCACTAGCTGACCCAAAGAGTCAGCTATTGTTCACTGTGTACTGTTTACTCCCCAGCCAGAGAGGAAGTACCTTCGAAACCAGAGGCAGGACAAAGCTGAAAATGGTCTTCGGCTATCTCCCAGACTTCTGCCCAGAGCCTAGTCTCCCTCTGTTGTGGAAGGCACTGATAACACTTCTCTTGCTTTTGAGCAAGACTTATTAAAAGGCGGTTTGTGGAAAGCATGCCTTAGTCACTGGCTTTCCACATTACTTCTCTACGTTATTCTCAGTTTACTGAAGGGAACTATGCTTGTTCACAACTGCGATGGAGGCATATCATGTAGGCAGAGCTGAGTAAGAGGACCTTTAAGCACACCCAATAGAGATCATTTCAAAAGTACCTTCTAGGCATGGCCTAAGAGTTTGCTAAAGAAAGACTTCACAGAATAACCCCCTTGGACGTCCACAGAGGGCCTTCTTTGTACACTTTTACAGTCAGATTGGCCCATTTTTTTTTCACTGTTGGGGACCATCCTATGGAATATTACAGTCTCTACAAGGATGTTTGTTTTAGTGGATAAGCAGGGATGCATAAGTAAGAGTTTGTAGAACTTCGAAGAAATACACAAGTCCAGAACTCACCCCTAGAGGTTTTTGTTTTTGTTTTGTTTTTGACAGATAGAGATCACAAGTAGGCAGAGAAGCAGGCAGAGAGAGAGGAGGAAGCAGGCTCCCTGCTGAGCAGAGATCCTGATGCGGGGCTTGATCCCAGGACCCTGGGATCATGACCTGGGCTGAAGACAGAGGCTTTAACCCACAGAGCCACCCAGGCGCCCCACCCCTAGAGGTTTTGATATTGATTCAATAGGTTTGGGTAGCTTATGAGGGGTTGTGTTTTTCTAAAAGCTCCACGATGCTTCTAGGCTCACTTTGGTAGAAATATATAACTCTTTTGTATATGCAAAAAAACATGCAATGGAAAATATTTTTAAAAATCAAATTTTTTTTAATCCAGAAAAAATGTTAAGGGAAGTCACAATACTGGTTGGATTATGTCCCACAAACTTTCAGAGAGCCCTATAGAATATTGACCATGTTGTTAAAATCAGAAAGCAAACATTCAGATCTTTTGTCAATACCTCATGATAAACAACTCTCTGGGAATGTCCTTTGGGACTCAACCCAGGGTGAGGAAGATCACTGGAGCTTTTATCCCTTGACCCCCTGGACTCTCAGACCTGTCTGAGGTGAGGCTGGAGAGAAAATGTGTGTTAGTGCCATTGATCCCATGGGATGGCCTCTGGACATTCGGAAGGCTGCACAGGGCAGACTAGAGCCAAGGGAGGAGAAAGTTCTTCAAGAGGGTATGGTACATGTTTATTCCTGACAGAGAGCGAGAATACTCAGGTTTATCTGTGGTGTGGTCACATGAGTAGCCTCCAGATGAGGAAAAATTCACTTCTTTGCAGAGTCGCTTGGATGTTTACTTGGCGCAGAGCTCCGCAGGCACATCTGTTCAGAATATGCTGCACTGGGCCCAGGTAAGAGCTCTCTATTCCTGAGATGAGGCCCACGTAGGTCTCAGAGACCCTTGAGGAGTGGTCTCACAGAGCCCACTGTGGGGTTGTGTGGCGACTCTCTTCTGTTCATGTCCTCAGTAGTGTCTGGTGTACAGGCCTGGTTCCCCCTGATTCTGACTGAACTCTGATTGTTGGAGCCCTCCAAACTGCCTTTTCTGGGAAAGCTTGTATTTCCTCTTTTGGAAAATTGTCCGTTCTAACAGAACTTTATATAGCATGATATGGGCTGTTCCAGAAAGATCTGCTCAGCCTCCATTTCATGTGGGCATGTGGGCCATTTCAGAGTCTGGAAATCATGCTTAATTCTGAGCAAATTAAATGTTAGAGAGGGACTAAACTAGATTAATGGTTTCTGGTTTTACCCTCAGTTTAAAAAAATTTTAAGTGCTCTACTTATCCTATTACTCAATATTCAGCAAGTGCAGAGACAAGTCAAATTTAATTGGTATAGCTTTCTGAGCCAAGTATGTATGAATGTGTGTGTGTATGAGGGGGGAAAAGGAGGAGGAGAGAAAGGTCTTCCCAGAGTTTTAATGTATCTGAGATCCCTAGGAATCTTTAACCTCCACCCAAATAAATTTGTTCCATGGGTTAAGGTTGAGAAGCCTTTCTAGATAGCCTGAAACACTAGTTGAGGATTTCTGAACTCCTCTGAAGAGTTCCAACCCCCAGGAGCTAAGCCTTCAAGTTCCTGCAGGAAGAAGGATGTTCAGGACACAGGGCCTCCTCCCGGCGAGGAGACGGATGGAGCCTGTGATGGGCAGGTGACGCGACCTCAATTTCACATTTACCGAGCACTTACTATGTGTTCTTGCTACTCGTATGTGTGATTTCATTCAGTCTCACTGAATTCTTAATAACAGTCTTTCCGTGGAGGTGTTGGGACCCCCATTCTACAGACATCCTCGCCAGTCCCTTACGCATCTCCCAGCTGACTGCTCTTCTGAAGTTCTCTTCTCCTGTGATGGAAAATCCTCTTCAGGACAGAAATAAATCAGGACGGTTGGGGAAGGGGATGAGATAATTCATGTGGTCATAAGTTACACAGCCAGCTAAGGCAGGGGCGAGAGGCTGAGGCTGATGGTGGTAATTAGGTGTCACCCACTTCATATGCATCATATTCATATGCATATGCATATTTATTTATTTTATCTTGTTGCATTACCCTATTTAATCTTCACAACCAAAAAGAAAAAAAAATCTTCACAGCCCCATGAGGAGGATGTTGTCATTCCCATTTCACAGATGAGAGTTAGGGAAGATAACCTAACTAGTCCTCCCAATGGGATATTGCCTCCCATTGCCAAAAACCTGCAAAATTCCAACAGCAGCAGACTACTGTGTCTGTGCTTAGAAATCACTATGGGACTAATTTTAAACTAAATATCAACGAGGATTAAATCAACGAGGGTGAAAAAACAAAACAAAACTGAGAGTCAAGTTAAGAAAAAAACCCTTGGAATAGCCTGAGAATCATTTCATGAAGCCCTTGAGGCAAATGTGAATACTACCTGCTTCCTGGCAAATTATGGAGGAGGGAACCCTTAGGTGTAGAGGCTTATGAATGTTTCTATTCCAATAGCCAAAGTCTAAACATTAAAATGCAAATATGGGTGCGTGTGGTGTCTCAGACCCAGAGGCTGTGGCCACAGGAACAGATGACATGGGAGACACAGGTTGCCTGGTCCTGCAGATGGGGGACAGCAACACTGTACCTTAAACAGAAAGCGCTGAGGAGACTCTGAGTGAACATTCCTTGCAATGGCAACAAAAATGTTTTAGAATAAGGAATATGATCCTAATATCCTAGACCGCCTGACAAGGATAACATACAAAGCTCTTTGTACATGAAAACAGTTACTTTTCCATGTAGGACATGTCCAGCTGGTGCCTTTTTAAAAAAAAAATATTTAAATTCCTGAAGCTAAGATATTCAAGAATCATTCCACCCAGCATCCTTGTAAACATTTCATAAGCATTAGAACATTTAAGGACATTATTGTCTGAGGTTTTTCATGCGAGAAGTATGAGGAAAGGGATTGAAGGGATTGAAAGATAGTCAGTTCTGTGAATTAGTGTATCAATATTTATTATTTATATGACTGGGTTTATTCCTCTTTATTGGGTTTTAGCTCTTGTGCCAAAACAGTGGGATGTGATGTCATCCTCTTTGTATATTTTCTGTTTATTGTCTCTGAATGTGTGCTGTCTTCTTATATCACGGTAATGCATTTTTATTTTTATTTTATTATAGGCTGCTAATTCTGGTCTGTTCCAAGCTTTTGATTGGGGAAACCCTGATCAGAACATGTTGCACTTCCACCAGGTACAAAGATGACAATAATCGTCAGTGACCTGCTTGCAAACTAATAAAGTAGTATTCACTCATTAAACACCAACACTATCCCAGATGTTTTATATCAATCAGATGCTACTTCTTGGTTTCCTGCCAGGTTCCATATCATTACTTTGATCCTCATGAGGACCTTACAAGGCAAATATGATTGTCTTCATTATGCAGAGGCTCAGAGAGGTTACGTAAATTGCCAAAATTATTTAGCTAGTAATGGACTATGACCAAGGGGTTCCTGGATTTTTATATCCATTCTTCCTCCACTGCACTTCTTCCTTTTCTAAAAATAAAAACTCTCGGCACTTTGGGACAGTTCTTTGGGATGCCATATATGACTCATTAAAAAAAAAATATATATATATATATGGATCACTAAAGATATACCAGACAGAATTATCACTCTAAGGAAGAAGTGCTGTTATCTGTCAGAGATATAGTGAGTCAAGATATTTCCTAACACAATCTCTGAAAACTTTTGGGGCCAAAGTTCTATATTAAATGGCAATAGGTTATGTTGTATTTGTTGTTATTTTTTCCAGGATTTGTAAGGAAATCTGTATATGATGTTGGCCTCATGCTAATAGACTGAGCTCAAATTAAACAAGTGGTCATCAAAGACACATGAGTTCCTCAAATCAGGAATATGGAAAAAATTGGAATTTTTTTAAAAAGCAAATTTTCAGTACTCCCCAAATTCCGGTATTGAAAATGCATAATTTTGGCTGGTGTGAAAAATCCAATTTTCCTCCCCAGCTTCTATAGTTTTTTCCTAAACTGTTAGCCACCCACAGACTCACCCACTATGTCCCAAGTACCGTTTACTCTTTTTTTTTAAAGATTATTTATTTATTTATTTGATAGAGATCACAAGTAAGCAGAGAGGCAGGCAGAGGGAGAGGAGGAAGCAGGCTCCCCGCTGAGCAGGGAGCCCGATGTGGGGCTCGATCCCAGGACCCTGGGATCATGACCTGAGCCGAAGGCAGAGGCTTTAACCCACTGAGCCACCCAGGCACCCGCCAAGTACGTTTACTCTTGTAATTGATTCCTCATCCTCGGAAGAGTAGATATTGCTCCAAGGAAAGTGTCTTGGTTGATGAACTTACTGGGGGCCTCAGATATCAATTTGGTTGAGAGCTGAGTCACAAGGCTTAGCTTTACCATTGTGCTCACAGATCCTCAGAAGACTGGGTGGGGAGGGAGGGTAGTTCAAGTTCATTTACAATCTTGGGACCTTGGAGGGAATAATGGAAAATCCCAAACTGAGGGTAGACGACATCAAGTGTACAAAGCAGTAGCTCTTGTCACAAGTATAAGCAATAGCCCTAAATTAGACAGGCATGATTATCAATGTAGTCACCAATCCTTTATTACCACGAGAGTAAAAAAGAATTTCTTGGCCCAAAACCAAAATGTCTTATTTGCATTCTGATTTTCATGTTCATGTTTGCTTTGCCATCTTCTGGGCCCCCTTTCGTCCTTCATAAGGTCCTAAATCATTGCAGAGACCCAGTCTGTTGCCATAAAGCTTGCTAACATGTGCTGCTCCCTCTGGGTTGTGCTCTCTCTCTTCTTCACCTCTCGCCATCCTTACATCTGGGTATTTGCGCTTTGTATGAACCCGCTGAGCAAACCACAGGGTCAAGGGAAGCATGTCTCTTGCCTCTGCTCTTCTTTGCCTTTGGGCACTGCGCCGGCTCTCCTGAGCCCTTCTCTCCCCTGAGCCCTTCTGCTCACAGCTGATCTGCACTCACTTGCTTCTCTGCCTTTCTCACTCCCTGTTGCAGCTAGACCTTCTCAATGACCACTTGTGTCTAAGCCCAAGGCCACAGTCTCCCAGCAGTATAGCGTATGCAGAAACAGTAAGATATTTAGTGATGCAAAGACCCAGACACCAACACATGGACTGCCAGTGACTTCTGTAATGACTAAAGCCATACTCTCTGCCTGAATACCGCCCTGCTCAGGGAACTCCGGGTGCACATTCGCCGAGTTAGGGACAGCCCCCCGTGTGCATTTCTGGTCTAGGAAACCTCTCCCGGGCAAGGTTTCAAGTTCCTAAGGATCTGTACCTTTGTCCGTATAAACTTTTCTTCCTAATGTTGCTGCCAAAATTAATGATGTGCACTTTCTTTTTTAAAGATGTATTTATTTATTTTTAGAGAAAGAGAGAGAGCATGAGTGGGAGGGGCAGAGACAGAGGGAGAGAATCTCAAGCTGACTCTGCCCTGAGCATGGAGCCCCATGCAGGGGCTTGATCTCAAGACCCCAAGATGACCACCTGAGCCAAAACCAAGAGTTGGAGGCTTAAGCAGAAGACAGCTCTATTTTAGGTTTAAAAAATATTAAAGCAGTATACTTTACTGAGCTAAGAAGTGTGGTGGAAAATTCACAATAGGTAGAAACTTAAACACTGTCCTCTGGGCTCTCCTGCTCCCTCGATCCCTCCCTCTCTCTCTCCCACTTCTGCTTGTGAATGCCCTTTCCCTTCTTAAGCTATTTTAAAAAATAGTAGTGAAAGGGTGCCTTGATACACTTAGCTCATAGCATTCTTTCGACCACGAACCCAAAGAAAAAGCCAGTATTTTTCTCAGTTGCTCTAGCGGAAAGTTCCAGAGAGAGCTCTGGCTTGGTTTTTAGCCATGTACCCTTCTCTCATCCAGTCACGGAGGCCAGAAGGATGAAGGATGGATTGGCCAGGCCTGGTCATCTTGGACCACTGAGAAACTGGAGGATGAAATCTGTTGGGTTCGCATGAGAAATGCAGTATGTCTAGAGAGAAGGGGCAAGAGATGAATGCCACAGCCACTGTTCTCTGGAACAGACTGTCTCCTTCTTAACCTAGTATTTCAGATGTTTTCATCTGTTGGTCTCGATGCTCCCCCTAGAGCCTGCTCAAGTGTCAGTAACCCCTTGTCCAGATTTCTGTGTATGAGAAGAAGTATTTACATGTATCCAATACACAAACACATCTATTTTGTTGGAAAAGGACATTGTCCCCATGCATGTGTTATAGAAAGATGGCCCCCATAGAAATAAGGCCCCCTTCCCCTAGAATTCTTTCCTGTTTTCCTCTAAGTGCAAATCAGGAATAAAATGGTTGTGGGTTTTTTGGTCATTGTTGTTCATTTGCTCACAGTTGAAATTATTGCACAAAAGTGTTTTTAAGTATTTTGAACATTTTAATGTTTATAGATCACTAAGTGTATTCTAACCGCACACTTGGAGCATTTGAAGAACTTGCTTAACAATTAATAGTGATATTTCATTGGGTGGTTTTCTGTAAAAATTGGACTTTTTTTCTCCATCTCTTTACTTGTAACTAGCTTACACCTCCCTTATATGACGTCACAAAGATGGAGGTACCAACGGCTGTGTGGAGTGGAGGACATGATCGTGTGGCTGATCTCAAAGATGTTGAGAATTTACTCCCTAAGATTACCAGGCTTATTTATTACAAGTTGATCCCACACTACAATCATGTGGATTTTTACCTCGGACAGGACGCACCCCAGGAAATTTACCAAGACCTTATTAGACTCATGGACGAATGTTTCCAAAAGTAAATGCATTTTCTTTTCTCTAAGTTAAGTGGATTTTCAAAATAATAACGTGGCACACAAACCCCAAAGTGACCCCACCGGTGATTTTCACCACCTAGTGTCCATGTGTTGGGGTAATCCTCTGCCCCTGAGTATGAGAGGGCCCTGAGACTTGCTTCTGACCAACAGAACTGGCAAAGGTAATGGCGCCACGCCCTTGGTTAGATCATGTTTATGGCAAACGTGATGGGACGTCACTTCCTGATTGCATTATATTATATGAGACTCCATCTAAGTAGACTGGAGAAGAGATTCCTCTTGTCGGCTTGATGAAGTAAAAAGATATGGAAGCTCGCATGGCAAGGAACCATGTGTGACTTCTGGCATCTGCAGGTGGCCTCTAGCCCACAACCAGCAAACAACGGGATCCTCAGCCATACAGCTGCGAGATGAATTAGAGCTAGATCCTGGACGAGTTTGGAAGCCCATTATTCCCCAGTGTAGCCTCCAGTTGAGAAAGCAGGCTGGCCACACCTCATTTGCAGCCCGGGGAGTCCCTGAGCAGAGGAAGGAGCTGCACCATGTCCAGACTGTGGACCCACAGCAAGAGTGAGAAAATAAATGGATATTCTTTTAAACCACCACACTTGTGGTTAATTTCTTATCAGCAATAGTGAACTTTTATTAATAGTAATAACAAACCATTACTATTGTTATTATTATTTTGTCTCTTTGGTTAAAAGCTTGAGAGGCCCTGTTCCTTATTACCTTTATTTCCTTCTTTCTCTTTAACTTCCTTAAACATTTCTTGCTTTGCAGAGCTGCTAGCGATCGATTTGCAGTGTTTGTCTGAAAAAAATCTTTGTTTTGCCATCATTTAAGGTTGAATTATATTCCCTTATATGTATGTTTAAAGTAGATCTTCTTTATCCGTTCATCCATCAACGGACATTTAGGTGGTTTCCATATCTTGGCCATCGCGAATAATGTTGGGATGACCTTGGAAGTACATGTATCTTTTTTAGGATCCTAATTTCAATTCTTTTGAATATATACCCAGAAGTGTGATTCCTGGATCATGGTGTAGTTCTGTTTTTAATATTTTGAGGAACTTCCATACCATTTTCTATGATGGCTGCACCATTTTATATTCCCACTGACACTGTGTAATGGTGCAATTTCCCTACATCCATACCAACACTTATTTCTTTGTCTTTTGTTTTATTAGTAGTAGTGTTATTGTTATAGCCATCCCAGCAGTTGTGAGAAGATAGCTTTTCGGGTTCTGATTTGCATTTCCCTGATGGTCAGCAATGAACAGAGAAGGTGCATGGCCCCGGGACCTGTCCCCCAGGAACAAGCAAGAGAAGTGGCAATGCATACAATATTAGAAAAAGTTTGAGAGGCTCCCAGAATCTCCACCTGGGCTGATCAGTGAAGGTATCTTGCCTTCGTTTCTAAAAATTTTTTTTTTTTCTGGTAAGAGAATCTTGGACTGATATGCTTCCTATTTTGTTATTCTCACAGGGCTTTTTTTTTTTAAGATTATATTTATTTATTTTAGAGAACAAGAGAGAGAGCACACATGCACATGCAAGTGAGGGGAGGGGAGAGGAGAGAGAGATAATCTCGAGCAGACTCTGTGCTGAGCAAGGAGCCTGATGTGGGGCTCAATCCAGGGACCCTGAGATCATAACTTGAGCCAAATCCAAGAGTCAGCAACTTAACAGACTGAGCCACCCATGCACCACTCTTGCGATGTTTTTAAATGTTGTTCATTACCTTCTGGCATGTAGTTTCTGATATGTGAGTTCTTCTATTCCTTCTTTGTATTTACTGCACATTTTTTTTTTCTTTACTCTAAGATTCTCTTTTCACCAAGGGATTTTACATAATTTGATTTCACTGAGCCTTGGGGTGGTTTGGTTGTGTATTCTGCTTGGAATTCAATGAACTTCTTGAATTTGTGGACTTAAAGTTTTCATCAAATTTAATAATTTAATAATTACTATTAATAATTTAACCAAAATATTTCTCCAAATATCTTTTTTCCCCTCCAAACATCTTTTGTGCCTTCACATTCCCTGGATCTCTAATGCGTTAGACCACTTGCTGTTGACCCACCAGTCATTGAAGCTGGATGTTTTTCCCACTGTTTTCCTTTGGTGTGCTTCCTTTTAGATAATGTCCATTGTGTGTGTTCACATTCACAAATTTTTCCTTACACAGTGTCTAGTCTGCTGGAATCCTATCTGATGCATTTTCTATTTTGGAGCCTATATTCTTCATCTCTAGAGATCCCATTTAGGTCTATTTAATATCTTCCTTTTTTTGTTTGTTTATTTGGCTTAAAATCTAATTTAACTGATATAAGGATTGCCACCCCAGCTTTCTTTGGATGTCCATTAGCATGGTAAATTGTTTTCCAGCCCCTCACTTTCAATCTAGAGGTGTCTTTGGATCTAAAATGAGTTTCTTGCAGACAGCATATTGATGGGTCTTGTTTTTTTTTCTCCATTTTGATACCTTGTGTCTTTTGATTGGGACATTTAGCCCATTTACGTTCAGGATAACTATTGAAAGATATGAATTTAGTGCCATTGTATTGCCTGTAAGGTGAATGTTACTGTATATTTATATTGTCTCTGCTCTTTTCTGGTCTGTTACTTTTAGGCTCTCTCTTTGTTTAGAGGACCCCTTTCAATATTTCCTGTAGAGCTGGTTTGGTGTTTGCAAATTCTTTCAGTTTTTGTTT
>RCUC01039987.1:0-16835 GCA_003697995.1 Taxidea taxus jeffersonii | reverse complement strand
CTACATCACCCTTGCCATTGAGAATCCTATCATCAACATTGAATTCAGGAAACACTACAGAGCTCTGCAGGGATACTGGAGCAACTCTCATGACTGTATTTCACTCAGTCTCTGTGGAGAAAATGTTCTGTGGACCCTCCTGAGGACCAGAGTTGAAGGATGGAAGAGCTGCTTTTGTATTAAAAAAAAAAAAAAAAAAAGCAAAAAAACCTGGCTGCAGTCTTCTAGTCTCCCCCAGCCCTTAGTAACTTCATCTACACTACTGATTCTCAAATGGGGATTACTTTGTCCTTCTCCTCTCCCTGGAACATTTGTCTTGAAAATATCCAAAGACATGTAGGGATGATTCTGGATCTAGTGTACAGATGCCAGGGATACTGCTAAACATCCTATAATGCACAGAACAGCCCCTCATAACAAAGGATTTTCCAGCCAAAGATATCAGAAGTGCCAAAGTTGACAAACCTTGCTTTACACCATAACAAGGATTTTCTTGCATTTCAGTATCATTCAGTATAGGTCACCCTTGAACCCAAATTTTGTTCAGCTAACCAAACAAATCAAGATACTTGAGCTAACCTGAATCCATAATGTCTGCTTTGTGAGCCCAGATTGAAAAATTTGGCCTAATCTAATGTTATTTCTTCCTCTGTAATACGGCACCCTTAGGATCCATTCTCGCACATACTCCCCAGGTTCTGTCTAGATAAAATTGGCAGAATCGTGTAATGACTTTAGGGTATTCTGCCTCCTCACAGGTCTTGTTTTGTAGGTCATTCCCTAGAGCCTATCAGACTTGACTGGCTGTAGATATAGAAGTAGTGAATGAAAGAATGAATGATGGCAAGGTAAATCCTGAAGAGAATCATCTCTTCCTTGTAAAACAGCTCTTCCAGAGGAGACTGTTAAGAACTCCTTAGGCAAAGGATACTTACCTTTCCAAATAGTGTGGAAGGACTGCTTCTACTGGCAAAGGACACATGCTAGAATTTAGGGATTCAAGACCCCAGCTTTACTGGAGTCTATCTGAACACATATTCCCATCTCAATTTTCAGGGAAAGAGAGACCCTGCAAGGTTAGGAATTCAGTTTGTATTATAATTTAGTCACATACAAGGTTAGACTTTGCATTTGATTATCAGAAATCTCAGCTTTGCAACTGGAGGAGATAGGGTTTCTTTTAAGGTAGTCATAAGAGCTTTCAGGTCCCTAACCTGGTCTTTGAGCTCAGAATTTAAAACTCTGAGCTCTTTATTATGATCCTCAAAGTTCTCCAGTGTACCTAGAAGTCCCATTATGTTCTTCATTCACTGATGTTTTATGTCTTTAACTACTTGGTCACTCAAAAATTTATCCTTAATAGGCACTTAATTATATAGGTGATAATTTAAGTATTTTGCCATTGTACAGCATGGATTACCACTGTATCCTTTATGAGTGGCCTTAAAATTAATCAAAGCAGAGAACCAATTCCAGATAATCCAGAACCAGTTTAGAGTATTCATTCGTGAGGTTATATTCCTCTGGGACTACTTCTGGAATTGAAACCAATTCCTATATGTATCAGGGTTTGTTCAGGAAAACAGAGCTACTCTGAGTGATATAGAATATGGGATTTATTTGGGGAATTAGGTCTGACACAGTTGTGGGAACTGGTAGAGAAGTCAATGCAATGCATCTGTTGTTAAACCTGAAGTCACTATGGGCCAGCTAAGCTAGAAGTCATGAAGAAAAGCTGGATATGAATGAAAGCAACTCTAAGGACAAACTGGAACCCAATTTTCATTTATCTGTCATCATCTCCAACCACTGCCATTGGTAACCTACAGGAAAAGCTGGTACCATTTACTGTGCTTCTGCACATGACTCAAGAGGCTGAAAGAAGACATCTGCCAGGAAGTAGAAGACAGAATTGCTGTGGATCCAAGTAGTGCTCCACACCACCATAGTGACCTAATATATTAGCAACAATGTACATGAATGGCTACAGTGCCCTGTCACCCTTCAGAGCCTGTTGCACAGATTTCTTTTATGGTCAACACCAACCCAGGACCAGGCAGGGAAGGGAATGCTGGGAAATGTAGTCCCAGCTTAGCTAAGTTTTTGTAGTCCAAAGCTGCCATCATGTATTTATCATAACTTAGTGATGTTGAGCAATTCACAATGTTTACGTAAGGAAATAGGAAACCATATAATATAAAATAGACTTAAATATGGGGCACCTGGGTGGCTCAGTGTGTTAAGCCTCTGCCTTCGGCTCAGGTCATGATATCCGGGTCCTGGGATCAAGCCCCATATCAGGCTCCCTTCCCCCCCATCACCACCTGCCTCTCTGCCTACTTGTGATCTCTGTCAAATAAATAAAATCTTTTTAAAAAGTAGACTTAAATAATCATCAGTCTAAAGATTACATTTATAATAGCTATAACTTGTTGAATATATACTATTTGACACTTTACAAACTCATGTAATGATCACAAAAACTTTATGAAGTAAATGCTATAATAGTCCCTGTATTAGGGTTCTCCAGAGAAACAGAACTAATAGGATGTATGTGTGTTTAAGTGTAAAAAAGCTTATTTTAAGGAATTGGCTTATGTGCTTGTGGAGCTTAGCAAATTTAAAGTGTTTCTGAGGGGAAAAACTGACAAGCTAGAGATTCAGGAAGGAGTTGGATTTGAGTCTAAAGACATTCAGGCTGGAGACCTGAAGAGCCATTGTTACTGTTCAAGTTCGAAGGTCATCTCTTGCAGAATTCCCTCTTGCTTGGGAGAAGTAAGCTTTTTGTTCTGTTAGGCCATTAACTAACTATATGAGGTCCACCCACATTATAGAAGGCATTCTGCTTTAGTCAAAGATTTAAATATAAATCTCATCTAAAACATTTCACAGGGATGCGTGGGTGGCTCAGTCGGTTAAGTGTCTGCCTTCACCTCAGGTCATGATCCCAGGGTCCTGGGATCAAGTCCCGCATCGGGCTCCCTGCTCAGTGGGGAGCCTGCTTCTCCCTCTCCCTCAGCTCCTCTCCCTGCTTGTGCTCTCTCTCTCTCTGACAGATAAATAAAATGTTTTTTTAAAAAATAAAAAACAAAAAATAAAACATTCTCACAGAAATATCCAGAGCAGTGCTTGATTAAACACCTGGGCACCATGGCCCAGACAAATTGACACATAAAATTAACCATCACACTCTCCATTTTACACATGAGGAAACTCTAAGCTTTAAAAAATATATAAAGATCTTGGGGCACCTGGGTGGCTCAGTGGGTTAAAGCCTCTACCTTCAGCTCAAGTCATGATCCCAGGGTCCTGGGATTGAGCCCCGCATCAGGCTCTCTGCTCAGCAGGGGGCCTGCTTCCCCTGTCTCTCTGGGCCTGCTTCTCTGCCTACTTGTGATCTCTGTCAAATAAATAAATAAAATCTTTAAAAAAATAAAATAAAATAAAAAATTTGTAAAGATCCATAATCCATTATCTGCGATTTTAGATTTGAAAAAACTCTAACAATAGAATTTTCCTACGTTAGGTGGCTACAGTTCGGGTAACGAGACCTGACTTGAACTGACGGGTGGCTATTTATGGTATAGGTATATCTATGTGTGCACACATACCCATATACACATACAAACATTTCATTTATAGTGCCTATTCGTATGTTTTACTAAGAAATATTTCTGTCTCTTGTAATCTTTATCCTACTCTAAACTTCTAAAATACTTTTCTTGGATGTCTTAGGCTTGGCTTAATATTATATATGTAACTTGTACATATCAGCTAATTACTCTCAGGAGGTTATTGATAGTGAATGTGTTTTGTTTTAGTTTGTATTCTATGAAGTATCAAGCAAAGTACTTTGCCAAAAGAAAGCACATAGAATATAGAATGTAATTGCCTGGAGTCTGTCAAAATAGTTTTAACACAACCCTATCTATTGCTTTCATCCGGGCTAGAAAGCTTGTTAAGGCCCTTTACAACTTGTGACTTCAGGAATAATCACATTTTATTATTAAGGAATTTTTACATGATTCCCTGGAGTTGTCCCATTATTATATAGACATCTGTGAATTGTACGATCATCCCTATTTTTTGGTAGGATATTTTATTCATTCAGGAAGATCAAAGAACATCTTCAAAAATTATAGATATCTTAGACTTTAAGTCTTACAGATCTTAGATTCTGTACATTTATATTTTCATATATAAGAATAAATATTTTTGACCAATAAACACCTTAATTTATGCAACAAATGTCCTATAAATTGAATTCTTACATATAAAATCACCTTAAATGCTCTGATTCATTCTTTTAAAATAACCTGTAAAGTAAGTGCTCTGGAAAGGAAAATTTGTATAGTTGTTTTCAATTATAGACAAATCAGTGATTCTCACAAATTATTTTTCCTCCAAAACATAAACTGAGGCAGAACACAAAATAGAGTTGTCCCCACATGTGGTATACATAAAAGATCAGAACAGAGTGAAGATGGAAAAAAAAAAAGAGTAGACTTGAATCACCTTAGGGGAAGATGGGAACACACTGGTGACATTAAACCAGATGGGCTATAATCATAAAAAGAAATTGAATGAAATACTTTTTTAGTGAGAATATGCAGAATAAATCTGAAAACATGAAACTTTGTTAGCTGTGTTGTTTTGTTTTGTTGTGTAGCTATCAATTAACATTTTTTTAAGTTTTTAATTCCCGTTCATTAACATACAGCATTATATTAGTTTCAGGTGTATGACATAGTGATTCAGCAATTCCATACAGTAGCCAGTGCTCATCACAAGTGCATTCCTTAATCTCCATCAGCTATATAGCCCAATGCCCCATTCCCCTCCCCTCTCTTAGCCATCAGTTTGTTCTCTATAAGAGTCTGTTTCTTGGTTTGTCTCTTTTTTTTTTTTCCCTTGGCTCATTTGTTTCTTAAATTCCATATATGAGTGAAATCATATAGTATTTGTCTTCCTGTGACTAACTTATTTCACTTAGCATTATACTGTCCAGCTCCATTCATGTCATTGTAAATGACATTCATGTCATTCTTTTTTATGGCTGAGTAATATTCCATTGTATGTGTATGTATATGTACACATACATACCACATTTTCTTTATCCATTCTTCAACTGATGAACACTTGGTCTGCTTCCATATCTTGGCTATTGCGAATAATGCTGCTATAAAGATAGGAGTGTGTATGTCCCTTCAAAATAGTGTATTTGTATTCATTGGGGAAAAACCCAGTAGTGCAATTGCTAGACTGTAGAGAAGTCTTATTTTTCACTTCTTGAGGAACCTCCACATTGTTTTCCAGGATGATTGCATTAGTTTACTTTTTCCCACTAACAGTGCATGAGTGTTCTTTATTCTCCACATCCTTGTCAACACCTGCTGTTT
This sequence comes from Taxidea taxus jeffersonii, assembly GCA_003697995.1. Lineage (NCBI taxonomy): Eukaryota > Metazoa > Chordata > Mammalia > Carnivora > Mustelidae > Taxidea > Taxidea taxus. Next base: position 11,436 of record RCUC01039987.1, on the reverse strand, counting down.
CTTGTGTTGATTTTAGCCATTCTGATAGGTGTGAGGGATAGCCATGGTTATTTCATATAATCACTCAGTTACTTAAATACCTACTGATAATATTAACAAGGTGATACTGCATCAGAAAGTCATCCATCTTTAGGTAAAACTCTTCCCAGTGAACTAATTCAGGATAACAAAAGGCTTCTTTGGTTACTTAAAACATTGTTTTCAGAATTTCAAGCATAATAGATGTTAGGAATAAACATTGATCTGGTGTGAGAGTCGAAGGTGGGAAATACACTGCAGAAGAAAAGATCCAGAGCTCAGCAATGAATAACAACTTTGGAGGAACATATCTGCTGGAATGTAAAGGGATTGATAACCAAAAATTAATGGTAAATGATATCTTTAATGATTCTAGTTTATAAATTCTATAATAGTAAATGTTTATATAATGAAATATATCTACTTTTTTAAGATGCAATAAATCTTGACACTAAAAAATAATGACTACAGGTATCTAAGAAAGAAATACCGCAGAAGAGAGTTCTTGTTTAATTATGTTATGGAGTACTGTTTCCACAGAGTTGATTTTCACTTGATCTCTGTTCAAGAGTTTCATTATCCACTTCATTGCTGAATTACTAATCTCTTTCTCCTAAAGCTTTCACTGCAGCTCATTTAGGGGGAACTAGGCAAGAAGTAAGGGAGGGAGGAAGGAAGAAAGGAAGGAAAGAAAGGAACCAGGCAAAAATAAACCATAGCTTTAAGATTGTACATATAACTGCTGCAAGAATGCTTATGGAAATGCAAATGGAGAGAAGAAGGGAGTTGGGGGAAATTGGAGCGGGAGAACTGTGAGAGACTGTGGACTCTGAGGAACTAACTGAGGGTTTTGGAGGGGAGAGGGGTGGGAGGTTGGGTGAGCCTGGTGGTGGGTATTGTGAAAGGCACATAATGCATGGATCACTGGGTGTGGTACACAAACAATGAATTCTGGAACACTGAAAAGAAATTTAAAAAATAAATAAAAATTTTAAAAAATAAAATAAAACCTAACTATGGACGTGAATAAAAAAAAAAGAAAAGAAAGAAATGCAATTGCCTCTTAGCAGTACACTGGATAATGGAATTCATTTTTATTACTCTATATTATCCTGATACACCTAGACATTCCTTCTTCTAGCATATTCCTAAAGCTGGAATTGTTGAGTCATAAGATAAGCATATTTTCAGCCTTAGCAGAAAATGCCTCAATGTTTACCAAAATAATTGTAGTTGTTTACATTCTTGTAAGTAGTAGAGTATATGAGAATTTCTGATAAACCTCATCTTCACTCAGTGAATTAAACCAGATGTGTTAAATTTTGCTACTCTAATGACTACTGGTTTCTCATTGCAGTTTTAACTTGCAACTCTCATATTTCTACCAAAGTTGAGCATCTTTTTATGTGTTTTTCTGGCCTTAGGAACTTTTATTTTGTGAAGTGTTTCTTCAGGCCTTTTAACCATTTCTCTATTGAGTTGTTTACCTTTTTTTCAAGTGTTGCAAATATCTTCTCCTATTCTGTGGCTTATCATTTCTCTCCTCCCCAGCTCCTCTCTTTTGATAGAAGTTCTTAATTTTAATGGAGTCATCTCTGGTTTTATGATGACTGCTTTGTGTGTCTTATTTTTTTTTTTTTAAAGATTTCAGTTATTTATTTGAGAGAGAGAGAGATCACAAGTAGGCAGAGAGAGAGAGCGGAAGCAGGCTCCCAGCTGAGCAGAGAGCCCCATGTGGGGCTCGATCCCAGGACCCTGAGATCATGACCTGAGCCGAAGGCAGAGGCTTAACCCACTGAGCCACCCAGGTGCCCCTGTGTGTCTTATTTTAAGAACTCTTTCTATCCTAACCTCTAAACATACTCTGTTTCAGCTTAACTGCCAAAAGCTTTATAGTTTTACCTTCTACATTTAAGTTCTTATTTAATCCAGAATTGATTTTGTGTACAGAGTAAGGTAGAAGTCTGTTTTTTCCAAGTGGTAGCCATTAATCCCTGCCTGCATCCTTTAATGACAAAATTGTCATTTCCTCACTACTTTGTAGTATCCCCTTTGTCATAATTTGTGTCCAAATGTGTGTGTTTCTGAGCTTTCTTATGTTTTACTTGTTTGTCAGTCTATCCTGTATCATTACCATACTGCTATGTTCTTTATAGCTTTAGAAGATACTTTTGAAAACAAACACAAGATTAGAAAAGTGATTTGATATCTGACTGAACCACTCCTGTTAATCGGTTTTTTCAAAAATATCTGTTGTTAGCCATGGGCATTTCCATATTTATATAAATTCATATTCACAAAGTTGTGTTCTTAAATTCCATAAAGAAATGTGATGAGATTTTGATTGGGATTACATTGGCTCTTTAAATTAATGTGAAGCAAGTTAAAATAATTTGAAATTTTAAAGATTCCAATCTTTTGGACATGAATCTCTCCATTTGTTTACATCTTTTTAACACCTCTCAATAAGGTTTATTAATTTCTTTGTACAAGTCTTACATGTCTTTGTTAGATTTAATTGATATTTTTATATTATAAATAAAACCTCTGATTTTCTTTTTTTTTTAAGATTTTATTTATTTATCTGACAGACAAAGATCACAAGTAGGCAGAGAGGCAGGCAGAGAGAGTGGGGGAAGCAGGCTCCCTGCTGAGCAGAGAGCCCAATGCGGGGGCTCCATCCCAGACCCTGGGATTATGACCCGAGCCGAAGGCAGAGGTTCCAACCCACTGAGCCACCCAGGCTCCCCTGATTTTATTTTCTGACTTTTGCTTGTAAAAGAAATGGAAATGCTTTTTGATACTGATTTTTTTTTTACCACTAACCTTGCTCAATACAAAAAGCTGTAGATTCTTTTGGATTTTTCAACAGCTTTATTGTGGTATAATTTGCATACTATATAACTCACTCCATAAAACATACAATTAACTGATTTATGGTAATTTTACAGATTTGTGCAAGCATCACTTCAATCAGGTTTCAGCACATTTCCATCAAACCACAAAATCCCCCATGCCTATTTGCAGGCAGTACCAACGTCCTATTTCTGGTAATCAGTAATACTTGCTGACCCTGTAGATTTGCCTGTTATGGACATTTCCTATACATGGAATCACACATTATGTGTTCTTTTGCATCTGGATTCTTTCCCTCAGTATAATGTTTTTGAGATTCATCCATATTGCATCATAGATCAGTATTAAGAGTATATTTTTATTGATGAGTCAGTGGAATGGATATATATACCACATTTTGTTTATCCACTCACTAATTGATGGGCCTTTGGATTAATTCTACTTTTTCTTTTAATTGTGGTAAAATATACATAAAACATTTACCATCTTAGCCATTTCTAAGTATACATTTCAGTGGTATTAAGTATATTCACTTTGTAATGTTACTATCATGACCCATCCTTCCCTGGAACTTCTTTTCATCTTGAAAATTAGAAAACTCCATACCTATTAAACTAAATTCTCCTAGTGCCTTCTTCTTTCATCCACCAGCCCCTGGAAACCACCACTTAGCCTCTGTCTCCGTGACCTTGACTACTCTAAATACCTCATATAGGTGGAACCACGTGGTATTTGTCCCTCTGTGACGACCCTATTTCACCCAACACAAAGTCCCCAAGGCTCATCCATGTTGTAGTGTGTGCCAGAATCTCCTTCTCTTTTAAAGCTGATGAGGGACTTACTTTTTGTTTCCTATATACTTCACAGCTTTTTTCTCTCATTTCTTGTTTATTACTATCTTTTTATGTTTAGTTGATTTTCTTTAATGAAACCTTTGAGTTCCTTTCTCATTTCTCTTTGTGTATATTTTATAGCTGTTTTATTTGTGATTACCATAAGGATTACACATAACATCCAAAAATTTGATCCTCTGTAGCTCTGTCCCCACTCATTTCAGTTGTTGATATCACAAGATTATGCCTTTATACATTGTGTCCAAAAACATAAACAATTTTTCCAAAATGCATTAGCCTCCTACATTATATCGGAAACAAAATATAACTCTACTTTTTTATTTTTTACCTGATTTAAGAGATTAATACATTTTTTAAAAAACAATTAGTCTAAAAGCCAGTCTTACTACAACTTTGGTTCATACCTGTACATTTTGCTTTCTATAAGAAATTAATGCATGTGTTGGGTTTTGTTTATATATAATTATACCATCTCTGAAGATAACAGTTTTATTTATTTCCAGTCATCATATATTTTATTTCCCTTTCTCACCTATTACACTGATGAGATAGCCAGTCCAGGGCAGAATCAGAGTGATAGTCAAGGATTCTTGGCCTTTTTTTCAATTTCAGAAGGAAAGATTTCAATCTTTGTCTTTTGTATGATGTTTTGTGTGTTGGAGAATAACTTCTGTTAGATTAAGAAGTTTCCTTCTCATTTTACTTAATTTTTATCATAAATATTGAATTTTATAAAAGCTTGTCCTATATTATTTGAGGTAATCATTTTATTTTTTTCTTTTTAATTTGTTAGTGGGATAAATTTTATAGATTTTTGCTAGTGTATCAAATTTACATTCCTATAATAAAACCAATACAGTTGGAATACATTCTTATGTGTTGCTGGATTTGGCTTGCTAGTATTTTGTTTAGTATTTTTTCATCTATGTTCACTAGAGAGATTGTTAAGTTTTAGTATCAAAGTCATGCCAGCCTCAAGAAATTGGAGACCAGTGCATCCTGTTTTTGCCTAAACTTTGTATTTTAGAAATGTTTATTCTTTGAATATTTGGTAGATCTCTCCAGTGAAATTCTCTTGGCCTGGAGGTATTTTGGGATTTCTGTGGTAATATCTTTGATTGTTAATTCCATTGAACAGTTATAGAACTCATCAAATTTTCTTTTTCTTCTTTGAAACAGTTTTGGTAAATTACATTTTTCTATAAATGTATCCATGTCTTCTGAATATTCAAGTATTTTGGGTGCAGTGTGTCCATAATATATGACATCTGAAGTATCTGTAATGATAACCCTTTTTGCATTACTGACGCTAGTATTATCTGTACCTTGTCTGTTTTGTCTTTATCATTCCCACCAGAGTATTATGTTTCATTACTCTATAAATAACTAACCTTTCTCTTAATTTTATGATTGTTATATATTTTATTTCTGCTCTTTATTACCTCTTTCTTTCTGCTTTCTTTGCTTTCATGTTGCTCTTCCTTTTCTGGTTTCTTGAAATAGAAGCATAGCTCACAAATTTTCACCTTTTCTTTTCTCTTAATTTGAATGGATTCTTAAATGTTATAGATTTTTCCCAGATTCTGGCATAGTCTTACCATATGAGCTTTGATATATCTAGTATTTTCATTCTTTCTTACTTCAAAATATTTTCTAATTTTCATTATTTCTTCTTTTAATCCATGTGTTGTAAGTACATTTTTAAATTTCTAAACATGTAAGGATATTTTAGTTATCTTTTTGTTAATTACTTCTGTTTTCCATAGATCTGTCTCTTAGAAACAGTATATGGTTCTGTTTTAGACCATTTAGTTCATTTATATTCAGTGTAATCCAAAGTATATTGAGATTTGTTATCTTTATTTTATTTTAGTACTTTCTATTTTTGTCATCTTTGCTTTCTTTTTCTTTTCTCTCTCATCTTTTTTACTAACTTGGTGTTTGGGTTTTTTTTTTTAATCATTCCACTTCTCCCCCTAAGCTTTGGAAATTAAGTAACTCTGTTTTCTTTAGGTTGTTACCCTAGAAGTTATGCCATATATATTTACCATAGGAAAACCTAAAGTTAGTCAAAGCATTTATCTTCCTGCCAGATAATACAAGACCTTTGGAATATATTAACACCATTTATCTCCTTTGCCCAACTTTTATATTATTGTTGCCAGATTTTAAAATCTGCTTTGTAGTGTTTTTATTTCTCCCCACTAATTGTTTTATATAATTGGAGTTCATTTTTATTAGCCCATATATTTACCACCTTATTTGTTCTGCATTTCTTCTTATATCTCAAACATTCCAGGTAGGACTACTTACCTTTTATCGAAATTATATCTTTTGGAAGTTGCTTTAATGAGGATATTCTGGTGACGAATTCTCAGCTTCTGTTTATAAAATATATTTATTTTATATCCATATTTGAACAATTTTTGCTTGCTGACAGAATTCCATGTTGAAGCTATTTTCTCACTGAAAATTAAAAACAACATTCTGTTAATCTCTGACTTCTGTTGTTTCTGTATAGAAATCATCTATCCACTTTACTTTTCACCCCTTTGAAAGTAATCTTTTCCTGTGGCTATTAAAATGTTTTTGTGGGGGCACCTGGGTGGCTCAGTGGGTTGAGCCGCTGCCTTCGGCTCAGGTCGTGATCCTGGAATCCTGGGATCGAGCCCCGCATCGGGCTCCCAGCTCTGCGGGGAGTCTGCTTCTCCCTCTGACCTTCTCCCCTCTCGTGCTCTCTCTCTCCCAAGTAAATAAGTAAAATCTTTAAAAAAAAAAAAAAAAGTTTTGGTGGGTTTTTTTGGTAATTTCACTGTGATATATCTAAGTATGGGTTTCATTTCATTTGTTCTATTTTGTGCCTTTTATTAGTGTAGATTAGTATTGGTTCAGAAAATTGCTAGATACCAACTCTTCAGATATGGCCTCTGGGAATGCCTGCATAGAAATCTGCATAGTCCTTCTGAATGTGTTTCTCACTCATAGAATAAAACTTGAAGAAGCCAGGCAAATAATGTCAAGGGAGTTGTAAGCTGAAAAACATCAGGAGCTCACATAGGGCTGGGAAATATTAGAGTTCTGCCCAACCAGAGTGGAAAATCCTTGTTGAATACATAGTGCTTGCAGTAAAGATTCCAGAGTCACTTCACCTTATTAATAGAATTAAACCGTCCCAGAACTAAAGGTATTCTAAATTCACCTTGACAAGACTTTAAAACCAAGCCTCAAAATAATCTAGCGTGTTCTCAAGTAATTTAACTGCCTGCAAGAACAAATCCAAAACTTTTATTACTAGATAAATAAAAATGTTACCCATAGCCAGGAAGAAAAAGCAATGCATAGAAACACACTCAGAAATGACAGAGGTAGCACAATTAATAGACAAGAACTTTAGCAATTATAAATATGCTAATGATTTAAAGGAACACATGAAGATGATAAGAAAAGAAATGGAGTATGCAAAAAAGGAGCCAAATGGAAATTTGGACATGTAAATTATAATACTGGTAAGTTTTTAATTTACTGGATGTGATTAACAAATTACACACTGCAGAAGGACAGATCAGAGAACTTGAGGACAGTTAAAGGCCAGAAAATAAATAAATAAATAAATAAATAATAAGTAAGTAAATAAATAAATAAGCAAGCAAGCAGAGAGTCTCAGTGACCAGAGAGACAATTTCAAGCGGTATAACGAAGGGTGGAGGTAGGAGTTAGGAGTATTTTAAGAAATAATGGCCCAGGGGCACCTGGGTGGCTCAGTGGGTTAAGCCTCTGCCTTCAGCTCAGGTCATGATCTCAGGGTCCTGGGATCTAGCCCCGCATCGGGCTCTCTGCTCAGCAGGGAGCCTACTTCCCCCACTCTCTCTGCCTGCCTCTCTGCCTACTTGTGATCTCTATCAAGTAAATAAAAAAATAAATAAAATTAAAAAAAAAAAAAAAAGAATGACCCAGAGTTTTCCATATTTGATGAAAAGCCTTTCTGTTAGTTAATGATTACTATATAACAAATTATCCCAGAACTTAGTGGCTTAGAACATTTATTCTTTCACAGTTTCTGTGGGTCAGGAATCCAGGCATGTCTGAACCAGAATGCCTCTGACTCAGGATTTGTCATGAAAATACAATCATCTCAAGGCTTCAAAGGAGAGGATTCACTCCCAAGTTCACGCTAAAGCTATGGCAGGCCTCAGGTGTTAACTGTTGTTGGCAGATGTCAGTTCCTTGCCTCATGAGCCTCTTTATATGTGTACTCACAGCATGGCAGATTGCCTCCCTCAGAGTGAGAGCTGAGAGAAAGAGGTAGAGAAAGGGAGGTAAGGAGAGAGGGGAAAGCGAAACAAAGGCTGTGGTCTTTTTTAAACCTAATTTTAAAGTGACATCCCATCACTTTTACCTTTTTCCATTGATTAGAAGCAAGTCATTGAGTATAACTCCCTCTCTGCCATTTTAGAGTCTACCTACCATACCATTACATCACACAATATACAAAAGTAACTTGAATCATAGTCCTAAACATAAAAGGAAAATGACAAAATTTTTAGAAGAAACATAAAGAAAATCTGTGGAAAGCAAAAATTTCTTACATAGGACACGACAAGAACAATTCATTAAAAAAATTAATAGACTACATTATATATTTTTTATTTTTTTGTTTTTAAAACCTGCACTCTTTAAAAATTACCATTGAAGAAAAGGAAAACAAGACTGTGAGAAAAAGATTTGTAAATAGTAAAACTGACAAAGAGCTTGTTTCAGATTATTAAAAACAAATCTTACAGTTCAATAATGATAACACCAATTTGTCAGTTTACTACAAAGTTAAGTGTGTACTTACTATATGACCATGCAGTTGTACTCATAGATCTTTACCCAAGAGAAATGAAAACAGATTCACACACAAAAAAACTTGTATACAAATATTTGTAGCGGCTTTATTTATAATAGCCAAAAATGGGAAACAACCCAAATGTCCATCAAGAATTGTGTGGATAAACACACAGTGGTAAAAGGGACAAACCACTGATAAATGCAACATGGACGATTGTCAAAAATAAGATGAAACAAAAGCCAAAGAAGAGTGCATACTCTATGATTGCATTTACATGAAATTCTAAAAACAATAATTCTTTTTTTTTTTTAAACAAAAAGAAAGCCATTTAATCCCAGTCTCTAAGGAATGGATTTGAAGAGCCACTGCAGTGCTCACAGACCCTAAAAAAGACAATTCTAATCTAGTGACAACAATATGGTGGATGCTTAGGGCTGGGGGTGGGAGAATGACTACATGGGGTCATAAGGGAATATTTTGGTGTGAGGGACATATTCTGTATATTAACTGTGATTATAGATAAGCGGGTATGCTCATTTGTCAAACCTTACTAAGCTCTATACACAAAATGGCTACATTTTATTTCCATAATTATACCTCAATAAGCTTGATTTTAAAAACAAAACAAATACTGCCCCTGTGCAATTCCCTCTCTCCCATCTTTCTGGGATTCTGCGCAAAGGTATGTTGGACTTTTATATTACATTCCTATGTCTCTCTTTATTTCCATCTTTTTCTTTTCACTGTGCTGTATTCTGACAGTTTCTTCAAATCCAATATTTTATAAGTTCTCTTTTTGTGTTCACTCTGCTGTATGTGTCTATCGAGTTTTTATCTTAAGATTTTTTTGTTACTAGAAGTTCTATTTAACTTTGTCATACCTGCCATTTTACATTCTTAGAGCCTTCTGTTTCTTGCTGAAATTTCTGATTTTGCCTTGCTTTTCTGTTAAAATAGTAAACATCATTTGAAAGTCTACATCTGGTAAATTCAGTACCAGACAGGTTTGTTTCTGCTGGTTCTTTGCAAGTTGTCTGTTTTCTCTAGCTACTTGCTAGTAATTGCCCTGGAAAATTTTTGTTATGGGGTTTACATAGAGAGGCTTTGCCTTTGCTACTTCTGGGTTCCATAGAGCACTTCTGGTTTTAAGCACATGATGAAAGGTAGGCTTTCTGGCCTTCCATAAATATTTGTTCTTTGAGGTAAATCTGTAAGATGGCTGGTCTATGGCCACTTCACAGGAATGTTTCTTTTTTTTCTTCTCCTGTTTTGCTTATGACCAAAATAGCTTCTCTATAGTCCTATATGACTTTGCAAGGAGGGATGTAGATTAAGATATGGCTCACCTTTATCCTAAAGGAGTACCCCTTTGGGGTCCCAGATGAATGTTGGATGTGGTCCCACACCCTCTTCTCTGAGTGGTAACAGAACCAGACTCTAAATATGTGGGTATTGTAAATGCCTTCCTGGCATAAGAAGTTTTGGTGTTCCTGTGTTCTGCTTATTTTTCTCATTACAAACATCCATTCAATAATTGTCTTGGGATTTTTTGATAGATTTTCATTTCTTTAATGCTTTTAAAGTGTTGTAGAGTTTTTCATGAATTGATTAGTCTGCATGGTTTCATGTGCTTTTACTGGATCCAAGCATATACTCTTCAAAAATATGCATCTCATTTAGCACATTGATGTGTCTTGGTGAAAACCTGGTAAAAATCTTTAGATAATTTTTGTTTACGTGTATCTCTGGTCAATTACATCATCCTGGAAGTGGAAATGGACTGTAGCTACAAAATAGATCAATTAGAACTGTTACAGGGAATTGGTTAGCATCAGGGTCATTAGAACCAATGTTGCACTTATGAAACATATTACTTCTAATTAACAAATATTGACAGTTGATATTAGTATCACTTCTTAACTAAAATATGTTGTATACCTTTGTGCTTTAACTGTATTACTTTGAGATACAGTGAGGCCAGACATAGATCAAGAGAGAGACTTGGGAAAGAGTTCTATAGTTTCTTATATTCACTGTTCCTGGGGAAACACAAGACCACTCAGGAAAAGCACCAGCATTGGTCTCAAGGCAAAGGAAGTAGGGTTAACAGTGGGCAGGTCCCTTTTTTTCAATTTCCATGGAAGGATTGGGGCAGGGTAAGTAGTTTTAGGAATGGCTAATTTGAATGATTTCAGTGGGCTTGGGTTGTCTGATATCTGGCCCTGAGATAGTTAAGGCAGCTGTATAGTAGCCCTGATTGTGAGAGCCCAATAGGCAAAGTAGTTGGGAGTGTGAATTTCATTGGCTGCACAGGAAGGGAAACTGATGGGCCCCTAGCTAGGGCCTCACAACTGAGTCAGAACAACATTTTTTCATGTGTCCGTTAGCCGTTTGTATGTTTTCATTGGAGAAGTGTCTGTTCGTGTCTTCTGCCCATTTTTTGACATGATTATCTGTTTTGTGTGTATTGAGTTTGAGGAGTTCTTTATAGATCTTGGATATAAGCCCTTTGTAGTGTCATTTGCGAATATCTTCTCCCATTCCATGGGTTGCCTCTTTGTTTTGTTGACTGTTTCCTTTGCTGTGCAGAAACTTTTGATCTTTCTGAAGTCCCAAAAGTTGATTTTTGCTTTTTTTTCCTATGCCTTTGGGGACATGTCTTGAAAGAAGTTGCTGTGGCACATGTCAAAGAGGTTACTGCCTGTATTCTCCTTTAGGATTTTGATAAGTTCCTGCCTCACGGTGAAGTCTTTTATCCATTTTGAGTTTATCTTTGTGTATGGTGTAAGAGAATGGTTGAGTTTCATTCTTCTATACATAGCTGTCCAATTTTCCCAGCACGATTTATTGAAGAGACTTGTTTCCACTGTAAATTTT
>RCUC01039981.1:0-12602 GCA_003697995.1 Taxidea taxus jeffersonii | reverse complement strand
TGCCGTGATACTATTGGCAGTTACTACTGCAAGGGTCAAGCTTGCCAGGAGCTGGAGAAAGATGGCAGAGGATGTGAAGGTAATGGTTAGGACTGTCCGCTTACAGATAAGGAAAGAGAACATCTATGTAATGCAAAAGAGGGGGTTTGTCTTTTATCCAAAGCCAGTTGAAGTGCCCGTGTTGAATGTTGTCAAGAGCAGAGATCTTCCTCTCATGTCTAGATTACAAAATTGTAACCCTAAGAACACTTTAAGTAGCTTATTATAGGAAACATATGATTATACGCTTTCTTGGTCGTGTCATGTTCTGATTATGGAATTTCAATCGTTCATTTAAATCCCTGGGTAAAGTACGTATTTTCGAAAGCATTTCATTTAATTCTAAAGTAAAAATGGTGCTTATCATAAAATACTCATATGTTGGTACAATGGAAATGGAGGGACACCAAACCAACAACAGGGATAGTATTCTTGGTGCAGAATTAGCTTTTTTCACAAACTTCAATTTACTGTCTCCTTTTAAAATTAATTCCTGCCTTCCTTTGTGTATTAATTCATCATTTGGTTCATTTGACAATCATTGAGTTCCTGCTCTGTAACAGGCATTATTCCATATTCTGCAAATATAAAAATTAATGAGAAATAAATTCTGCCCTGAAGGAGTTTACTGATCAGAGGCAAAGATTGAAACATAAGCCCAAACCTTACAGAATGGTATTCTACGGCATTATAGCATGGAGTTATATGCACTGGATTCAAAGAGACCTGGATTGGAGTCTCAGTCTCTCAGTTAACAGTTTAGGTAGCCCTGTGAATTTTATTCAGTCTTGCTAAGACTCTTCTCTCATCTATATTTGGGATAATGGTACTTTGTAAAATCACAAAAGTTGCCATGGGATTAAAGAAGATAATGTGTCTAAAGCATTTAGCATAGTGGGTGGTATATAGTAGGTGTTCAGGTGATAACTATGTATTTCACTCCCATTTATAAATTCAGTTACTGCCCATATTGGAAATATAATGGGGGCCAGGGGCTGGTCCCTTTTCTTATTCTCTAAGGAGAGATATTCAAGTTAAAAGGAACGCTGTATGATGTCTTATTACTGTCCTTTCTGATTTCTCCCCCATCTAGTCATATTACTAAAATGCTAAAGCATTTTTTTTTAGATCCCTTAGGAGTGTATTTATTCTAGCTATGTTTTCTCACTGACTTAACAAAAATCCTCCTCATTTTTTACCTGTGACGATGTCTATTTCCGATGGGCCATATGTGAGTCAGTTAGTAGGAGAAAACAAAATAAACAAAAGACATCCAGCTGAAGGCAACTGGGGCTGAGGCTGTGGGTTTGATTAGGACTGCCAAGGTAAGACAAGTTATAGGTATGAGTAGGTTAGAGGATTTATCAGATTCTCAGGAAGCAGTGTGGCTCAGTTCCTTCTGGCAAATTCTGGCAGGTAGCAACAAGAAAGGCCCCCGGTAAGCAGGCAGATATTCAAAGGCAACTGCCTTTCGGCTTTCCTGAAATAGGCCACACCCTAAGCAAGGTCTCTGCCAGGGAGAGTGTAAATTAATAAAGGCAAGCCCTAAATTTACCCAGGTTCCTTTAAATCTTTATTACTGCTGAGATTATCTGTCAGTGGTGTTCTCGCTATTGATTCAATATCCCAGAACAGGAGGACTGAAGGACCCCATGGTGTCCTAATGAAAAGTGGGACAGTGACTGCTGAAGACAGCATGGACTACATGATGAAAATATTTCTTGTCACGACCCTTCCTTTCCCTGACAGGCAGCAATCTCTTTGTTTCTTTCAGTTGAGTATTGTTATCACCATCATCCTTATTATAGACATATTTGAAGTGCCCAGCACAGCAATCAGCCAGTGGTAGGTATAACTATTGCAATTATGTTTATTATAACTATTAGGCTAATAAGTCATGATAAACTCTGTACCCACTAATTCATTTACCTGCAATTATCTCATATTTAATTGAAGTTAGTTGCTCTTCATACAATCGTCAAAACATTTAGAGAAGCGATTTCCATGGTTTCGTTTAACCCATGTCCTTTTGCACAGACTGAGTAAGAGTGAGGTCAGGATTTGTGAGAATCAAGAGTGTGACCCTGAGCTAACACTGACTTCTTACTTAGTGAGATGCAGCCCTGGGGATGGTGGTATCGAGTGCAACATGCTCCAGAGTAAAGAAGCAGCTCACAGTCTCCTTACATCTCATAGTTTTTTCTTATTCATTTCCTTAAATGGCTGGTAGACGTAGTGATGCTGGATTGTAGACCAGCTTGCTGGATTGTAGAACATACAGTGATCTCAGATTTGTTCACCTACATAATTAAATAAAAAATAATAGAGGTCATTTTGATATTGGGTGCATTCTAAAGCCACTGCAAATGAGCATTTCAATTCACTAATGAGTGATTCATATTTATTTACTGGATGCTAACAGTATCCAGTATACAATGGTTAAAAAACCATTGTATTGAATACTACAGATATAGAATTAATCAGTTGAAAACACCTTTTTTTTGCATTAATATAAGTTGAATGTAACTTCTTGGAATTTGCTTTTTAAAATACAGATCTTTTAGTACTTCATTAATAAATCTTTTCCCATCTTTTATTATTAAAAATAAAACAAAATAATAAAAAAATAAAATACAGATCAACATATAAACATTTGTTGTGCTATTAAAATAAATCTGGAGTCTACTTTTCAATGGAAATGAAACATTTGTAAATGGCCTTGTTAGCTATTCTTACTTTTTTAAATCTTTTCTCTAAAAATCTATAAACTTGTAGAGAAGGATTCTGATTAGCTCAGTTACATGGGATCCCTTTTTCTCAGGCATAGTGCTGAACTTAAAGCATGGTTTCTAACTCACATGGCAGGTTGGTTATTATAAGGTATAAATTAAAAAGGAAAATACAGAGGTGAAAGAACCGCCTACTAGTGGACACCCTCGTATATGGTGTGTGCATGTATATACATGGATGTACAGACACATATACATATATATTTATGAAAGGACATAGAGTTTTTCTTTAATGTGTCAACATGCATTATAAACTTATAGCTTTTCATATATATTATCATCTTTGCATTTCAGGAAAAAATTCAACTGGATTTAATATTTCATTTACTACTAAATCCAACTTGCAATTATTTTTAGGATTTTTACATTCATAACCATAAGTGAAATAGGCCAGTAATTTGTGTTTCTCATATGTTTTTTATGGTAGTGATTCTCAACTGGAGTGATTTTGTGCCTCAGAGACATTTGGTAATGTCTGAAGACATTAATTTTCACAACTGAGGGTAGGGGGTGGTGTTTGCATCTAATAGGCAGAGGCCAGGAAACTGCTTAACATCCCCTTGTTCTGTTACTTTGATTATACAGTTAGACTCTTGCATTCTCTATCACAGGCTGCTTTCATCTGTTCTATTTTCTTTTCCTTCTTTACTGTATATGCTCAACTAGTTTATTGAATTTCAAATATCAATAATTTGACTTTACAGTTTTAAAAATCTAATTTTTCTCCAATCTGTAGAGTTCTTTCTATTGTATGGTCATGTTTATAATTATAGCCTTCTCCTTTACTGTTTTACACATAGGTACATTGTGTCTGATTCCAGCACCTGTCATTCTTGTTGGGGGGATCTAAACCTATTATTTCTTATTTCTGGGCCTTTAGTTACACTCTTTCCTTTCGTGTTGTGTATACTTCTAGTTTAGAACTCATAAGGGCACTGTACTTATTTACACATTTGTACTGTCTTTTAGATTGGGAATATCTTCTGGGAAAGGGCCCTGTCTTATCATGTCTTACCACTTTCTCATCCCCAGTTAACAGGTCTCTAGTACCTAGCAGAATTCCATGAATGCTTATGAATGAATGAAGGGACAGATGAATACCCATCCATTCAAATATAAATGCATGCAGCATACAATCAGTATACCTTTATTCATTTCCTTATCTACAGATTCTAATCATGCTGGGTTTGTCACTTAAAGTCTGGCTAGTTAAACCATTTGGTTATCAGCAGGTCTTTGTGTAAATATTTGCTGATAACAAGTCTGTTTCATTTGAAAAGGTAAATCACATTTTTACTTCTAGAGGGCAAATCAAAGTCTTGCAGCTTTGTTTGAACTTTCTGAAATTTCTCTACGTGGCTTTTCTAAGTTATTGGTGAAGCATTACGACTAGTGTGACTCTCTGAGCATACTAGTCCCATGGAGTCAAAGATTTTTTTTTTCTAAATAAAATAGTAACTAACATTGCCATATATATTTTTAAAGATTTTCTTTATTTATTTGACAGACAGATCACAAGTAGTCAGAGAGGCAGGCAGAGAGAGAGGAGGAAGCAGGCTCCCTGCCAAGCAAAGAGCCCAATGCGCGGCTTGATCCCAGGACCCTGGGATCATGACCTGAACTGAAGGCAGAGGCTTTAACCCACTGAGCCACCCAGGCGCCCCCGCATTACCATATTTTTAATAAGTGAACTGATAATAAACACTGATGAAACATTTGAGGTAAATTTACATTTGGCAGAAATAAATGGACATAAGGGTATATTGTTTAATGAATTCACAGTTAAAATATTTAAAAGTAATTTTGATAATATTTTGAGCCATTTTTTTCCCTGAAATACACCAGAAATGATAATATGAATAAGCAAAGACTGTAACTTGGTATGCCATTGTCATGGAATTACAGAATTGTTGTCTCTTAAAAGGCTTCTATAGATGGAATGCCAGGGAAATTAAATGATTTGAGCAACCTTAAAATGCTAGTTGGTGGACATAGTGACACTAGAAGCCAGCTTTCTTATTTCCCTTCTATGATATTGAAAGCCAACGTGAAGTGGATACAGATCAGTTTAATCAGAACCATGGAGTCACAGCACTATGAGAATCCCAGGGACCTTCGACTCACAGAGACTATAATCCACAGAGGAGGGAAGTGAAGACCTGGAGGAATTGACTGATTTCCTCCAAGTTTCAGACTGTTTATAGAGCTGGGAATAATACAGTTCTCCTTTTCCCTACAGCCATTTTACTGGTTAATCTGGTCAGTAAACTTCATTGGGCACCTGCTATGTGCTTAGAACTGTGTTGCATTATTTGAGAATACTGGAGTAATAAAATTATTTTGTGATAAAGAAAGTGCAAATAATTTTATTATATGCTTTGAGAGTTCATGCAGGCCACTCCTTGCCCAAGCAGCACTGTATCTAAACCAGCTGGTGGTTTATCCTGATTATGAGAGAACTCCAAAGGAGGAGGTTCTGCAAATCTTTTCCATAGCCTGTTTAATAACCCTTGCTTCAGGAAAGCCTTCCTGACATGTAACCTATATTCCTTCTGTGTAAGTTTAAGCCTTTTGATTTTATTGTCTTCTTAGTTCAGAAAGATTTAGCTAATCAGAATCCTCCCTTATAATAATTCTTCCCACATTTATGACATACCACTATGCCCCTTCTCAACTTAGTAAAGATGTGCACCCAATACCAGAGGCTAGTGGTACTTTAAGAAAAAATATCATCTATCTATCTATCTATCTATTTATCTACCATCTAACTATCCATCTACCTATCAGTTCATCTATCCACCCACATACATAAATGCATACATATTTGATTTTAAGTTAATAAAATTCACTTAAGGAAATTATTAAGGATTTATCTACATCTGTGCATTGCTTCTCTTCATAGTCATCTATAAGGGGCCTTCTGAACTTCTGTAAGTGTTAGGGAGGATATAAAGGTAGTAGTAGTACTTCCCTGACTTCTAGGAGTTGACAGTCTATTTGAGAAAATTTCCATATAGTCTTTCCTCATAAACTAAAAAAAAAAAAAAGTTATCCTTTTTTCAATTTATCAAGACATAGTTACAATATGGAAGTAATTATGTTTAAAAGCTTGAATCAACTAAAATTCTTGGAATTTATCATAGTTGATGCATAATTATATGCCAAGTTTTTTTTTTTCCTTTTCATCCATCCACCCATGCATTCATTCATCAAATATGTGTTTGACCCATTCACTGTGGACCATGTTAAACAAAGAGCATGCACTTTGGGTTTGAATATTGACTGACATTAGCTAACTCTGAAACTTAGAACAAGTTACTTAATTTCTGTGGGCTTTCCCTTCTTTATTTATAAAACCAGAATCACCCTACCTAACCTAATATAGATTGAAAGATTAAATGAGATGTTGTATGAAAACAACTTGGTGGCGGAAAATCCTCCTTTCCCCTACTACGTGACCATAAGAGAAGGATATTCATTAGTCTAACAATCCTGACATCTCTCTGCCTCCTCCTCACTGCCTTCTTTCCAGAGATGAAAGAACAAATCATCTCACTGGCAGGTATGAAGAAGCAAACTGTATGCTTGGGGAAAAAAATGTGGAGTTTAGCCTACCTTCCTATCTCCTCTTTAGGATCCCCAAATTCCTGTAGAAAGTGCTCATTCTGGTCTTTTCTGCTATAATGTATGTTTAACAAGGGCAGAAGCCCATATGGGGAAGAGTGGGGTTTTTCAGCTATACCTATAACCAGATGAGAGCATTTGCCTAATTCTGCATATGTTTTAGGAAGCCCAATGTTGCTACGCCCCTAGATCTAATTCAGTTTCAACTGTTAGAAAAATAAAGCTGATATTTTATCTACATCTGCATATGTTGGTTTAGGTCTCAATTAATACAAAAGGAAGACAGGGAGCACAAATTTGTTATTGTACCTTTTCATATACTAACACATTGCATTTGCCTAATGCATGATACATGTTCCAGAAATTTTCTTTCTTTCCTTATTTTTAGATTTCCTCCTATGATATATGTTGCTGAAGATAAAAATATGTGTAAGGTTATCTTTCTCTCTCCAAGGAGCTTCCAGTTCAATAAAAGATTTAAGCTGGATGAACAAACAGCTACAGTAGAAGATAGTAGGAGTAAATATAAGGCAGGTGCAAGTGAAGTGCTATGGGAATTAACCAGACAAAGAGATAACCCACCACTGAATCAAAATAGGCTGTAAGGAACAGGAGTAGACACTAATCATTCAGTCCTGGGACTGAACAACACTCCTTCCATGTCTTTGGTTTCTTTAAAAAATTCCCAATTGGTGTACTATTGTCAGTTTTTTCTCTTGTTTGACACTGGAAGGTATCTATGATTTTAACAGCAAAGCCAACCCTGCCACACCCACAATCCTTCTTTGTAGAAAGTCTAAGGGTATTCTTAAGTGTCTGTGTCTTTTCGACTAGAGAGAAAACCACACGTATAAATCAATTCTGGAACTTTGCTATGAAAAGGGAAAATCCACTTTTTCTCTTTTTAAGTTAATCTTTTAAACGAAGCCCATCACTTCTCTAATAATTTGGAGAGGTCATTTCAACACCTCAGCTTTCAGCTAACACTTACAGTCAAAAGTGTATTTGGTAGTGAGGCAAACTGGAAGAGACTGTAACTGATACAAATTCTCCAAGATGAGCTGGCTTACTTCCCAAATTTCATTAGGGGCATACAGATTTATGGCGGTTATAGCTTTGCTGGTAGTTCGAAAAGAGAAAGACCAGAGAAAAGAGGGCCCAGAAGTCTGTGGCTGATAAGCAACACATCTCTCACAGGGACCTCATGTTAGTAGTATGTGATAAGGTCCGGTGTCGACCACCTCCCCGAAAAGAACTGAGGACACTCAAGATAATGCAAGTCACATAGCGAGGTTTATTGCCAGCTAGCTGGGGTCCAAGTATTTGCTTGGTGCAGCGGGTTTCAACAAGGACCCCGAATGCAAGGTTCTAGGGGTTTATATATATTTCAAACAGCAAGCATGAGTCACACAGTAATTTTCCATAGCCCTCGAGGTTACACACAGTTCACAAGTCAGCTGCCCATAACCTGGTTGGGTAAGATACAATTCCAAAATTCCAGGAACTGAAGCAAGATGCACATTTGGTTTCTTAATGTAACTGCCCACATTCTGTTTGTCCCGATAAGCCCGACACTGACCGTTAAGTAGAGGCCTAAGTCACCAGGGGGTTATAGAACCTGTTATGGCTGCCCTTAGCCTAAGCAGGCCCCAACATATGCTAGGACAAAAATTAACCAACCACAAATCTACTATTTCAGTAGCTCCTGCCACTTGCAAAAGCAATGAAACAGAAGGAGCCAATCAGGGCTAATTGCCATGTGGAAGTGTCTTGGAATGATGGGCAACAAGGGACCTTCTTTCCAAAGTTTGGATCATGGCCCTTAAATGTTGCCCTGTATCAAGAACCATAACGTAAGTTTAGTTTTCTTTGTTTTAATTAAAGCATAGTTGCTATACAATGTCAACAATGTAATATTAGTTTCAGGTGTACAATCTAATGATTCAACAATTCTCAGTATTATATTATGTTTACCTCAGTAGGTATAGATACTGTCACCATACAACATTATTGCAATATTTTTGACTATATACCCTATGCTGTACTACTTTTCACCCCCATGACTTTTTTATTTTATTTTATTTTTTTTAATAAATTTATTTATTTATTTGTTAGAGAGAGAGAGAGCACAGGCAGACAGAGAGGCAGGCAGAAGCAGAGGGAGAAGCAGGCTCCCTGCCGAGCAAGGAGCCCGATGTGGGACTCGATCCCAGGACGCTGGGATCATGACCTGAGCCGAAGGCAGCCGCTTAACCAACTGAGCCACCCAGGCGTCCCATGACTTGTTTATTTTATAACTGGAAGTTTGTACCTCTTAATTCCCTTCACTTATTTCACCCACATTCCTGCTCCCTCCACTGTGGCAACCACCAGTTTTCAGTTTATTCTCTGTATTTATAATTCTGCTTTTGTTTTTTGTTTGTTAGTTTGTTCATTTATCTAGTAATGTAACTAATTCCACATGTAAGTGAAATCAGGCAATATTTGTCTTTCTCTGTCTTATCTATTTCACCTAGCATAATACCCTCCAGGTCCATCCATGTTGTCACAAATGACAAAATATCATTCTTTTTTAGAGTTCATTAAATTCTGTTTTGTGTGTGTGTGTGTGTACATGTTTGTGTGTGCATGTGTGTATAATATCATTTATATCCATTTATCTAGCTGTGGACACTTAGGTTGTTTCCATATCTTGGCTGTTATAAATAATGCTGCAATAAACACAGGGGTACATATATCTTTTTGAATTAGTGTTTTCATTTTCTTTGGGTAGTAGTGGAATTACTGGATTATGCAGTGTTTATTCTCTAGCAGTCCTGAATGACAATCTTGCATACTCTAATCTAGAGTATACTTTTTTTTTCCCCCTTTGGGCCTCAGAAGGACTTGGGTTCCCCATGAGCAGTGCCAGGGGAATATTCTTAATTGTAGGGTTTTTTCCTTTCAGCACTTTGAATATATTATGCCACTTTCTTATAACCTGAAAAGTTTCTCCTGAAAAATCAGCTGATAGCTCATTGGGGTTTCTCTTGTACATAATTAATTATTTCTCTCTTGTTACTCTTAAGATTCTCTCTTTATATTTAATTTTTGACATTTGAATTATTATGTGTTTTGGTGTAGACCTCCTTGAGTTCATCTCTTTTGGAACTCTCTGTTTTTTCTGGACCTGTATCTGGATGTCTGTTTCCTTCCACAGGTTAGGGATGCTTTTAGGTATTATTTCTTCATATAAGTTTTCTGCCCCTCTCTCACTCTGTTCTTTCTGAGACCCCTATAATTCAAATTTTAGTATGCTTGATGTTGTCCTAGAGATCCCTCAACCTGTCTTCATTTAATTTTTTATTTTTCTCTTTGCTATTCAGCTTAGGTGCTTTTCATTACCCTGTCTTCCCTATCACTGATCTGTTGCTCCACATCTTAATCTGCTGTTGAATTGCTGAATTAGTGTATTTTTCATTTCAGTTGTTGAATTATTCAACTCTGATTGGTTTTTTAAAAAATATTTTCAATTTCGTTGTTAAAGTTCTCACTGAGTTAATTCTTTCTTTTCCCAAGTCCAGTAAGGATCTTCATGACCATTACTTTTAACTCTTTAATGGTTAAGTTGCTTATCTCCATTTCATTTAGTTTTTCTTCTGAAGTTTTGTCTCATTCTTTTGTTTGGAGAATATACCTCTGTCTCCTCATTTATTTGGCTTTCTGTGTTTGTTTCTAGGAATTAGGTCAAACAGCTACTTAGAGACTTGAAGGAACAGCCTTTTGTAGGAACATCCCAGTATAGACTACATGGGCCTGGCAGCTTTTTCTGGCTATCTGGAGATGTAGTGAGTGTGAGCTGGGGGTCCTGGGATACTCCACACTGGGGCCATTCTGGTTGGATGGCTGGAGCTGAAGTGGGCATGAGTCAGGAAGTCCAGGGACTCTCCATGTAGAGGGCACCCTAATGCACAGCTTCAGCTGAAGTGGGCATAGTCTGGGATTTCCAGGGCGTTCTACAGAGAGGTGACTATGGCAGGGCAGCAGCCCAAGTAGGCTCTCTGCACAATCATCTAGACAATCATCTCCAACTGAAGGAGATATGGGCATGGAGTATCCTGGGATTCTTTGCACCTGGGTCACCTTGGTGAGATGGCTTGAATTGTCTTGAGTGAGCACTGTCCAGAGGGATGCTGGGTCTGCCTTATGTGGTCTCCTTAGAGGAACAAATGGGGCTGGTGTGGGCTAGGGTCTTGGGGTTCACTGAAGCAGCAGGCTGGCCAGGGCACTATACCCTGTTCTCTTCTGTTCTATCAAGGTAGAGGGAGAATATAAACAATGGTGCTTGCCTGCCCCTTTGTGCCCAGAGTGTTTCACCGTTCCCTCACCATTTGGCAGAGTTTTGGGATTAGTTCCTTTATATTGCAGTTGCTCTTTTAAACCTTGGCCTTTTTTCCCTATGCCCCAGGGTATCTAGGACCAGTGTGGGCCAGGGGTCTGAGACTTATGGAGGTAGCAGGATGGCTAGGGTGCTCAGAGCCTATCTGCACTATCAAGGTGGAGCAATAGCATAAACCATGGCACTAGCCCATGCCTCTGACCCTCCACTGTTTGGTGGAGGGTTAGTTCCTTCATATTTTAGTTGCCCTTTTAAACTACAACCTTTTTCTGTGCCCCAAGGCAGATGAATCTGTTCAGTGTCCCTCAGTGCTGTCTCTCCCCAGGGCAGCTTGCATTGTCCAGGGTGGGAATCCTTTCATTACCATGTCTCTATCTCTCCTGCTGTTCTCTGTGAGGTCCCTCTATCCTTTGTTGTGCAAAAGCTATTCAGTCAGCCTTTAGTTCTTTTTCAGGAGGAATTGTTCTATATGTAGGTATGGACCTGGTACATCCATGGAAGAGGTGAGTTCAGAGTCTTCCTACACCACCATCTTAGACCCCCCCCCAAGTTTAATGTCCTTAAGAATAAGATCTTTTAATTTAATTCTCAATTACTTTGAGTTTTTCTACTCATTTAAAAATAAGCAGATCTTTTTGAAAGATTATATTGCATTTTTCATTTTTTCTAAAAAAAAAATTCTCCAACTGAAGCACCCTACCCTTAATCACCTCAGATTTGTGTTTTCCCTCCAGATATATATGTCTTTTTTATATTATAAAATCACACCCACCAAAGGATCAGTATGATTTGTATTCTAAAGAGTGGCATTTCTGGACTTGTGAAATGTAGATGGTTAGTTCCTATACTTGCAAGACTCATATTATTTTCTACTACTATTATAAAAATAGTAATGGGTAATTGATTTAAAAATTTTCTTTTTGCTATAATTGTAAAGGCCTATTCAGCCAAAACGGCTCCATTTCAGTTGAACAGCCATTTTGTTGTTTATGCAGTAAAACTTAAATGGACCCTGCCCCCAGCCCCAGGGGACTTACTTAAAAACAAGTCCCAGAAACCAGTCCCAGGTAACAAAGCCCAAATACAAGGGTGGGTCAGGCCAGGTGGAGGTATCCAATCAGTGGGGGTGCATACTGTCTCCCTAGCTACCAAGGAGTATTGGGCCCCTTTTGGGCACCAATCCTGACCAAGGTGATAGGCTAGTTCAAATGTCTATTATAGGGTAAATTGTAATTCAATTGGTCACTTATGTGTGACCTAGCTTGACTGCAGTTTTCTCTGTGTCATTGGCCACCTGTGCATGGCCAGGCCCATCCACATGGACTTTGTCCTTAAAAGCCAGTCTGTAAGGCAGAGAGGGGTCACCTCTCTTTGTAAGAGACGGCCCCGGCCGATCGGTTTGATTCTCGATGCTTGGCGCAAAATAAAGCTTTGCTTGACTTTCGCTTTGTATCAGTCTTGCTCCTTTGATTACGGACCCAACAATAATAAATACCCTTATCAATCTCTAAACAAGGAAGACTTTTTATCTTTCAATAAGTACTCATTAAGAGGGACTCTGAATGCATACGTGTAATTTTTATTTTTAAGATTTTATTTATTTATTTGACAGAGATACAGCGAGAGAGGGAACACAAGCAGGGGGAGTAGGAGAGGGAGAAGCAGGCTTCTCGCTGAGCCGCGAGCCCGACGCGGGGCTCAATCCCAGGACTCTGGGACCATGACCTGAGCCGAAGGCAGACGCCCAACAGACTGAGCCACCCAGGTGCCCC
>RCUC01039979.1:0-23688 GCA_003697995.1 Taxidea taxus jeffersonii | reverse complement strand
AAAGGAAGGAGAACGGCGCATATTTGAATTATCAGAGACTGGACACACAGCAAACTCCTCCTCTGAGCAGCCACTTCCTTTCCAACCGCAGTGCCGTTCTCCATTTCCAGCTCCCCGTGGTTCTTCCAGGCTCCAGTCTCTTCTGTGTCTTGTGCTGCAGGGGGCTGCCTCAGCTGGGCTCTCAGCCTCACACACCTTCAGCTGCTCTCCACACCTATGTGATGCGATCTGAGCACTCCCAGTGATCTTCATTCCCCCTTCTAAGCCGCTCCTCCAGACTACTTCCTTCCCTGGTTGGTCCTGTGGTGTTGCTCACACTGTTGCTCTCTGCTTCACCGTGCCTGGTCAAAGCCATTCTGTCTCCGGGCTCAGATGATCCTTTCTCTACAAGACTTCTTCATAAGCTTTCTGCCAGATTTCCCCATCCCCTAAAGTTTGTTCCTTTACTACCCCCCATGCCTGCCGTTACAGTTCTTTAAACGGGCTGTGTCTTCTCTTCCTTACCTTCCTCCGTGATTTCCTCATCAGTAAGCATTCGCCCCACTGCCTGCAGCATGCCAAACAGGAGTTAGTGATTTGCAAAGGATGAGAAGGTAGAAGTACACTCCCCGCTGGAGATAGTTCAAGTAAAACATTTTTAAATAATAACACTTTATTTATACAGCATTCTACTGTTTCTTTATAAATCTCTTTCAATTGATGAGAGCTAGTCTGAGCCATATTTGCATCTTCCCGGGGAAACTGATTTATCTAATGCTGTGTGGATAGATGGCAGAGTTGGATCTAAAATCTGATTTTTTTTCCTTCCTAATGTTGTGCCTTTGTTGAACTAAATGGTTCAATTTGGAGGGAACCCCAAGATCTTCCACTATGAGGGGGTCCTCATTTTAATATCCATTGCCTTGATATGGGGTTACAGAATTTAGCATTATAGGAGGTTTTGGGGTTGTTTAGGATCTGAATAGACCGGAGGTATTTGGGATTGATTCATCTAGCATCGCAGCATTGCTGGCACATGGATGTCCCCACTGCCCATTAGCTATTTGCCCCTGTACCTGTGAAGTGACCCCCTAGGAGTTCTCCTTTCCCAGGTTGGGGGAGGGCCACACAGGCTGATTCACCGCTGACGCTGCGGGCCTGCCCGGCCTCCTTCACGGAGGTCACTCACTGGACCCTGTATTTTCTCCTACAAATGTTTCTGGCATTTGAGAGGCGAGTAAAGCCCCACAGCGCCTGCTTGTTCACAGAGGGCCTTATCAGTTGTTGATGAGACCCTGTCTAGGCTCACAGACAGGCAGTTTCCTCCAGCCCCAGAGCCCGAGCCCGCTGTGGAGCCAGAAGAAGGTGATAAGCCTCCGAGAAGATTTTTTAGGAGCCTTGCCTATCTTTCACACCAAGTCGCCAGGGTACATTTTCCATGGTCGCCATTTACAGATAGGGTGACTGTTCTCGGATAAGGCTGGGGACGGCAGTGGGTGGAGGGACGTTAAAGGGGGCAAATGGTTTTTCCAATTAACTACCCTTGGGAATCCCTCAGGACTCCACAGCCTTTGTCTTTGACAACTGAGCTTTTTTTCTTTTCAATTGTAAAAATCCCTTCCCAGCCAGCCAAGCAGACCCTTTGTGGCCGGCTCCAAAGCAATCAAACAGGGTAGGCCCAGAGCCTCCCGGTGAAAGAGCTGAGTTTCACTGGGCCTTAACTATGGGGAATGTTCTGCCTGCAGCTGCCAGGCAGGAAGGCTGTGGCGATAGGGGTAGCGGGGCGGCCCCAGAAAAGCCCAGTGTGAAGCCCAGTGTCTCAGACTAGTCAGGTTACAGGAAATATGTTTCTAGAATCGCCCACAGGCCAACCCCTTGACAGAGTCTCCTTGCCAAGTGTTCAAACAAGGCCAGGAGAAAGCACAGAGAGACTGGCCGATGCTTGGCTGGGAAGTAAAAGACAGGTTCGTGTTCCCAGGACTGAGAAAACCTACCTTCTCTTTGGACACTTTTTAAGAGTGAGAGATGGGTGATAGAGTGTATGAATGATTTGCGGCATTCATACAAAGTTAAATGAGGGTTTCAAATGGTGTTTAGAAAATGCATTACCTTCATTTCCTGTTTGGACCAGGAAATACATATTCTAGGCCTTACAGAGAACTGAAGTACAATCCATTTTTGAAATGTAGTGTTTTGAGTTATTTGTAGAGTTATGTTGTCTTGTAGAATTGTTCTTATCATCCTCCCCCAATTCAGGGCTGAGATGCAGGGAATGAAGCCAATGGCCAGTGTCACACAGCTCGTAGGGACACAGAGTATGCTTTCAGTGAGTTATCCCTTTCCTCCATTTCATACTGCTTTAGTTTTTTCAACCATTAGTTTTGTTTTGATCATTCCTGCAAAGAGAAGACCCAGACTGATTGTAGCCTTGTAGGGTCAATTTAGGAGTAAAGTGTGAGGTTTGGTAAGAATACGATAATGTGTGTGTTGGCCGGTGGGCGGGGTGGGGCGGGGCAGGGTGGGCGAGGTTAGCAGACTGTGGCAATAATGTAAAGTTGGCTGACCTGGAATAGGATATTTCATGGTACGCCATCCAAAAGATTGCTCCTTTCTTGATTCAACTATTCCATGTGATAACACCCAGACTATTAGCAATGCTTTTAAACACACTGTTATGTTTTGGTCCCACTATTAACTCACATCATAATCTCGCCATCGTGTCTCAGATACCATGGTGTAGAGCAGGCGGCTTGAGTCTAATCTCATGTTCTTGGGTGAGATGATGTCTGTACTGTCCACAGTACAGTGATGGGCATGTAGAAATGGATAATAAGTGTTAGCCGGAATGGTCATTGTTTCCAGTGACAGCAATGGTGTAAGAACAGATGGGTCCTTTGCTACAGAGAAATGCATAAACAAAGTACAAATGATAGGACTTCATTTCAGGCTCCCAACCAGTCGAAGAGAGAAGGTGCTCATGGCCTATGGGACCACTTTGTAAGCATTATGGTATCAAGGCAGCTGTCCCCTTCCTCTACGGCTAAAGCTTGCACACTCTTCTTTCTGGTTTCTATTTGTCCTCAGAAACTTGAGCCTTGTGGAGACAGAAATAGATGGAAATGTCTTTCTAGTTCCCCTTGGTGGAAGGATCCAATTAATGGTCTGTAGAGGAGACTCCCAAGCCTAACATTGATCTTCCTGCCCAGCTTCCTTTATTTTGGAACTTGATGACTCAAGTCAACCACCAGCAAAGACCACCAACTACTCACCTTCTAGGTGAAATTCTACATGGGAACTTGGGTTTGGGGCTTTACCTTGAAAGGAGCAAAGTGGGTAACAGCCATGGCTCATGGTATTAGCACTGCTGGCCACTGGATGCTGCCTGCTCCCTGGCCCCTCTCTTCTAAAGGGACGGTTTGGGTCCAGCCCAATGGTTACAATGTTGCTTAGAGACCCCATGTGACTGTCTACCCTTTGAGCTCTGGAGACAAACTCTGCCTCTAGAAGTGCCTGAAGAATCACTTCATAACATAAATGGTTTTTCTTTTCAATACAATGCTGGACGAATTATTATTAGGAAACTTGGTGTGTGTGGACAGTGCCAAGACCTTGGCAAGCCTGGATTTATTTGGAATAATAACAAGACCAGGACAGGGTTGGTGGTAGGCTATTTTATAGGTGAGGAATTAGAAGAATGAAGCTAACACTAAGCTCTGGGATTCTAAATCTTGGAAGATGCTGAATCCTGGAGAGCATGCTGCCTGGTTTTGTCTGGTTGTGCATTTAACGCAGCAGGATAGACTAGCAGGATTTCCTGGCCATATTTCCCAGCTTTGTGCTCTAGTCCAGGTAGTGTGCCTCATGGGGACACTAAGGAGCTGGTTTTAGTATTCCCAGGGCCAAGCAGTCTGTGACTCAGTATCCTCTCTTGACCACTAACACTGGCCACGTGAATGTCACACCTCCCTTGCTTATGATGCAACATTACCCCAGGGTTCTTTCTCTCACCAAGATGGAATGTAGCAAATTGTCCCCTGGGGAATCCTCATTACTTGAGTTACTGCACGTCCCAGCATTTATGAGTCTTCCTTTTCACATATTTTTTCCTGGTAAAATTGGAAAATTGAAATCACCCAGGAAAAATAAATACAACATGTAATTTTATTTTTCTTGAAATGAAAGACATCTCTTTTACTCATCCCCTTACCCATAATCTAATCAACTAGAAATTCAGTAACCCAAGAATTTCACAAAACACTTGTTGTCTTAATAAAAGTAAGACAAATAATAAAGTAAACATCCCTCCATTAGGATATTTTTTAAACGGTTTTCAGAGAATGCAATTGTCGGACCAGTATGCCTTCCACTTAATACGCAAATCAGGGTTAAAAGTATGTGCCCAGGAAAAATCAGGTATCAGGACTCCACTTCCCTGAAATCTCAGAAACTCCAAAATTCTGAAAAAAAACTATCCCTCTCATATCTGCAAACCTGTTAACCAAAACCTTGTGACATGACTCCTAATTCTCAAAGTTCCTTCCAAATCATTTACTCTCATTTGAATGGCAATTGTAGTTTTATTGCCCTTAGACTCTGAGAATTAATTAGCTCTTTAGAGCAAACGGATAACACAGCCAACTGTTAGCATTACTAGTAGGTTCCTGGAGCTCCCCTACTTTCTCTCATTCTGGAAAAGTTGGGGGCTTTTGGCATGTATTAAAAAAAGAAAGGTGATTTCTTCTTTCATTTACCAAATTTGCCGAGTTGCTTTCAGTGACTGTCAAAGATGGCCTTAATTTTGTTCATGACTCAGTTTTAGGCTATTCAGGTTTTTTCCTTCTTCTTGCCAAAGTTATTTCAGAATTTAAAGCAAATATTAACTTAAAAAAGATTTGTGTCCTGAGCAGCCCAAATGTCTATCAATAGATGAATGGATAAATAAAATGTGCTATTTACACACAATGGAATAATACTGGCTTTGAAGAAGGAGATTCTGACAGATGCTACAACATGAATGGATCCTGAGGACATTATGCTCAGTGAGATCAGCTGGACAGAAAAAAGACAAATACTGCATGATTTCCCTTACCCCGAGGTCCCTAGAGTGGTCAGATCCATAGAGACAGAAGGTAGGCAGTGGTCTGGGCTGGAGGGAGGGGGTCGGACCTGTTGGTGGACGTAGAGCTTTAGTGTCATGTGGTTGGTGGCGATGGCTACACAGCTCTGGGAACGTATTTATGCTGCAGAAATGGGCGCCTAAGAAATTGGCTACAATGGTATCTTTTATGTTCTGTATCTGCTCTACATTTTTAAAAAATATTTAAAATTTTTAAAAATTTTTAAAAATTAAAAGGCATCAGGGAAAAAAACCCCAACTTTGCCCTCCCTTGACCGTGGTTTGTGGTTCGGGGGGTTCAGGAATTTGGAATGGAGAACAGAGATGAGCTCTCTCCACAGCACTGGGGGCAGCTCCCTAGCTCTGAGTTCTGTTAGGCCGATGTCAGAGTTCAGCCACCTGCAGTCAGGCTCCCTGGTGTCCAGGACACATAACTGAGGCCTTTTCCTACATCCCTGTTCTTTCTTGGCAAAGTGATAATGCTCTCAATTAGCACAGAGTCCGGACTCCTACAGCCTGAGGCTCAGATGGGGAGGGAGGCGGGGAGGGCTGCCTGTGGGTCCAGGGGAGGGGCTGGGCAGTTGGAGGCAGAGCCTGGGAGGAAGAGGGAGGCCCTAGATAGAGAGGGCAAGAGGGGAATGTTTTGCTGACAGAAAAGAGATATATTTTAGACTGACTTCTAATGCAAGTAATGTTTAAGTCTCATTCCCAGAGTGCAGTGCTCTCAGGATAACCTCCATGCTCTTCCTTCAGTGAGGACCCAGGGAGGCTACAAGAGACTGTCTTTCTCTCTCCTCTTTCTGCTTCTCTCTCATAATCAAAGCCCTTGAGGACACTTGCTGAATGATTTAATCCAAACTGGGACCCTGACAGTGGAAGTACCTCCAAAAATGTGGTACCCAACCCTCTCTCTCACCCTGTAATAGAACTTCAAGTCCTAGAGATCATCCCCCTCACTGACTCCCCCAAATGCAGCAGTGTGTTGAATGGTAGCCCTCCAAAATGTCTGTCCACCCAAAACCTGTGAATGCCACTTTAGCTGGAAAAGAGGTCTTTCCAGATGTAATTAAGGATCTTGAGATAAGATAATCCTGGATTATCCAGGTGGGTCCTAAATCCAATGACAAGTGTCCACATTAGAGCAAGGCAGAGGGAGAGTTGGGACACAGAGGGGTAGGCCTTGTGAAGGCAGAGACAGAGATTGGAGGGACACAGACACAAGGGACTGCAGAGCCTCCAGGAGCTGGGAGAGGCAAGAAGGATACTCTCTCTAGAGTCTTTATAGGGAGCCCAGGCCTCCTGGCCCCTTGATTCTGGGCTTTGATCTCCAGAACTATGAGATGAGAAATTCCTGATGGTTTAAGCCATTCAATTTATGGTCATTTGTTACAGCAGCCCTACAAAACTAATATACGCCAACACTTGAAACCAGCACGGCAGTCTCCTTTGCTGCCGAACTATAGCTGGTGGGACTCACACTTCCTGTTCTTGAAAAGGAGCTGCGCTGGCGACGCATAGGAGCCATGTTCTTGCCCCGTCCTGTATGCATGCGCCATCCAGGGGCCTCCTGCAGCTCAGTCTGTGAGATGACTGCCAGGCTGGGGTCCAAGAGTCTGCCTTTCTAAGATGCTTCCTATGGTACAGATGCTGCTGGTGGCGTAGTACACTTTGAGCCCACAGAAGTAGTTTGGGACAGAGACTTTCCAACAGAAGCATAATGAACAAACATGTTAAATGTGTTCTCCTGGGAGCCACTGGCCAGCATTCAGTCCTTATTGGGGATTCCTCATGATCTTTACCTATGTTTGTGATTTTTATCACGGTATTTGACCTAATCTGTTTGATGCTGTAGATAGAATGCCATTATCCATGATCTCTGCCCCATAAGCTTAGAACCAATAATCTGTTTTGCATAAAGATCTCTGTGCTGTATCTTCCTCACCTGTTAACTTAGGCTAGGTCTCTCAAATTTCCTCCAGCTCGAACTTTCTTTGAGTGTAGGATGCTTTCCCCACACCCAGATATAGGACTCTCTGGAGTCTTCATATCTACTTTTGCCTTCAGCTTAAGGTCTTTCTCTTCATGTTAATGCCATGAACCAAGAGCAGAAAAATGGCCCAAGTCTCTGAAACATAAAGGAAGGTGATAAAATACTCCTTGCTTATTGCTATTGTGGTTTTTCCACTGATCCGTTGAGGTACCCACCCTCCCTGCAGTGATTGTGAGCTTCCTTCTGAAGACCTAATTCCTATGAACCAATTGTTAGTGAGCCTCTCTGATATCTCCTCCATTTTCAGGAGTGGGCATTTGGGCGCGCACGCGCGTGTAAACCTTACTGACCAAATGCTTGTGCTCTTCTTATATACAAAACTGAGTGTGAAGTCTGACTAACCAGTGCATGCATGTGCACCCTTAGCACAATCTGGAAAATACCCATCCTTGGCAGTTGTTGTTCTGAGAGCAAAAACAACCACTGCCTTTATCAGAATGTTACTCCCTTAATAAGTGGTATTTACAAAAAGCACTTTACTGCCAGGATTGACACTGTAGAACCTGGCAAACATGCTAGAAGACTGTCTGAATCCCAGCAGGATGGCCATTTTCAGGCCTCACATTTCAGTTCCTCTAAGTTCCCACTGCCCTACCACACTTCTACTAGAAAGTACTTTAAAGATTGGGCTTAAAACTCACACACACAACCAGTAATACGGGAGTTGTTCTTCGATGGCACAGATTCTCCAGCTCATCAAAACTGCATTTACCTTCCTCACAGGTCAAGCCTGTAGCACTGAATTTCACAGGCCAATGGAATGGGAGGCTGTCCCCAGAAATGGAGTGAGGTAACACTAACAGGTCCCCAAACAATATTGTGTGGGAAATATTCCTGCTAGAGAGTGAACCATGACCACTTACTTCACTTGGATTCATTTTCTCACTCACTCACCCTCCCTTCTTCTTCTCACTTGTTTAGTGATGAAAACAAGAGACCTTTGCAGGCCACAGCTATGGGGTTGAGAGTAGGCGAATAGATTCCTGAGCAGGCATCTGTTTGTGGAATCTGGAACAGATGCGTGTCTAGGGCTGGTGTCCCTTCCTGGTGCCTCTGGCTCTGTCTGAACAACTACTTCGTGCTGTATTCTCTCCCAGCAGCTTCCTCAGCTCAGGGCTTTAGCTCCTCTCTCACTCAGGCTTACACATAGCTCTCTTCAGACCCCTTGGCCTTTTTCTAGCTCCATGGTGCTTCACCTCTGACTGCATATTTGCAATTTTTTGCCATGTGCCCGTTCAAAGTCTCAAGACAAAGAATCTGATCATAGAGGAATCTTACTTTTCATGGCCAGCCTCGGTGCACCTGGGCCACATGACTCTGGGTCATATGACTTGACTTGATCCAATCAGCTGTGGCTCAGGTATTAGGGACACAAACCATGGCCCGGCAGCAAAGGGCTAGGGGTTGGGCAGATTCGCTGTGAGGAGGGTTTGGGCAGGGCTTGTAATGGAAGGACATATGCTTCCCTCATCTTACTTTGAAAAGGCCAGGTGAAGACTCGAGGGGCTGGGGGGGTCATAGCTGTACAGTAAGTACCGGCCCCCTCCTGTTTTCTATCCTCAAAGATAAGAAGGGGTGAAGCCAAAGTCACAGAGAATTGAAACTGATCTCCTTGAAAACACCAAATGAGTGTGGCCGGGAACCAAAAGTTTGCTAGTGCCGGCATAGAGGCAGCCTGACATAGCAAAACATTGTCGGGGAGAGCAGGCTGTGGAATTGTGGGGAGGAGGTGGGGGTGATGGGGCAGGAAAAGCAAGCTCTCAGCTGTGAATGTGTTGTGTGCACTTGGATGCGAATCAGGCTGCAGCCCGCCACACTGCACACCAAGGGTCATGGCACTGTGTGAATTCCATTTGCAGGTCCCCTTTTTAAAAGGCAGAGCTGGTCTCCCTGGCTCTTGGAGGGGGATGGCACCAAGCTCACAGCCAGAGAGACAGAGGTGCCCCCAGCACTCTGGAGACTTTGTCTGGGTTGGGCATCCACTTTGCTTCTGCGGGCCTCAGCTCCCACGCCATTTCCACCTCCTCCCCATTTCCTGCACTCTTCACATTCATTAATGATTTCTTATGCTTTAACACCCAAGGTGGCATCAAAAATGACTTTACTTTTAAAATAATGCAAGAAAACTCCTGAAAGAAAATAAAGAATATCTTCATACCTTCATACCTGGGGACAGGTAAATAATTTCTTAGATGAGATACAAAAAGCACTAACCATAGAAACATATAAATAAATTGGACTTCATCAAAATTAAAAATTTCTGCTCATCAAAAGACACTATCAAGAAAATAAAAAGCCAAGGACCAAGAGAAATATTCATAATGTGTATATCCAATTTACATCTAGAATAGATAAAGCACACCTACAAATCAGTAATGAAAAGATAACCCAATAAGAAACAGGCTAAAGCCTTGAACAGACACTTTTCAAATATAAAAATGGTTTATAAACATATGCAGAGTACTCAATATCACTACTCATTAGGAAAATACAAATCAGAAACTAGAAGGTATTACCACTTCACAGCCACTTGCTTGAATGGCTATAATTAAAATGACTGACAATACCAAAAGTATGTCAGCTGGAGAAGGAACAAAGGGACTGTCATATATTGCTGGGAGAAGATCACATTATAGCCACATTGGGCAACTCCTTAGTGCTTATTCTTTCATTGTTAATACTCCTACCCCATGACCTGTCATTTCCTTTCTAAGTATTTATCTGAAAGAAATGAAAGCATGTGTCCACACACAGACTTGTTCAAGAATGTTCATAAGTGTTTCATTCTTAGTAGCAAGAAACTGGAAAAAAAAAAAAAAGGTCTATCAATGGGTTCATGTATAAACAGGAGTTAGGGCAACCTCCTGCAAGACAGAGAACTGGGCAAAGCAGTCCCCTGAGGGCGGTGCCCAGTAAGAAATGCAGATGCGGGTTATCCCAGCTGATGTTCCCAGCCCCTGGGGCATGTCAGTCCCAAAGAGGGCATCTGGGGGACACACCATAGTCTCTACTACATCATGTAACAAACACCCCATGTAAGATAGAAAATATTCCCATCACCCAGTTCCCAGTACCCTTTATGGTCATGTAATGGAATACGACCTTAACAACAACAATTCTAAGATATACAAAAATGTGATTGAATCTAAAAAACCTTTATGGACCCCAGACACTGCAGACTATCTTCTTTGTGATTCCATTTATGTGAACTGGCAAAACTCACAAAAATAATCTGTGGTGAGAGAATCAGCAATGCCTTTCTCTTGGTGGAGGTGGGAACAAGGTGAAGGGGTGGAGACTGACTGCAAGGAGAGCCTACCAGTACTAGCTACTGGACACCTGAATAAAATGAGGGCCACTACTAAATGAAGTAGAAATGTTAGAACTGCCATGACAGACAGGGAGGAAAGAATCAAAAAACTCTGAGCAATGGGCATGCTAGAGCAGATATTTTATAAGGCCAGAAATTCCATCATCTGACCAGTTTTGCAGGACGGCCTAGAGAATGTGCTGGTCAGTGAGTGTGCACTAGAATTGTTAAATAGCTCAGTGGTGGTTGTCTTCATAGATCAGGGCTTCCAGCAAAAGATGCTACTACAGAACTGGGCTTTTGAAAGCAATGGGGACAATAGGATCCCAAAATAATAGAAGAAAGGTGGCCCAATTATTACAATGAGCAGCAAGGTCAGAGCAGAGACGACCAAGAAGGATGGACCAACAGAGAGACAGAGATGGTTGATAGAATACATTGTTCCTCAGGCAGAGATAGCTGGGAAGCCAAAAGAAGCATTGTTAATATGTACCATTAAAAGAAATGCAGGATGAATGATTGGGGCCTGTGGACAGTAGCCCCAGAAAAATTCAAGATTTCTGGCTGTTCTCAGACCTGGAACCCATTGACTGAAGTATAGGTCAAGTCCCCAGAGGAACAATTTTGCAAGTCTACAGCATGTATACTCAGTAGTAATTTCCCCAGTCCTTCCCTGTGGCTAATTATTCATATAACCATGCATTGAGCAAAGGAAAATATGTATAAACTTTTCAGAAATTGTTGGACATTCTAAGGTCTTGACCTAGGGAGTTGACATTGATGTCCATAAATCCGAAAGCAACTAAAACCTGCCTGTTAGAATTGGAGCATATGGGGTCCAAATGATAACTGGAGCCCTGAACCTAGTTCAGCTAACTGTGGGCTCAGTGGCCCATGGTACCACTCAGTATCATTTCTCTAGTCTCTGAATATAGAGTTGGAGTTATCATTGTTGGTAGTTGGCATAATCCTTGCTCCTGGGCATTGCCATCCAAACTTCAACTTCCACACTTGGATCTTTGTTGCTCCATGAAGACCAGCTTGGACTCAAACCCATAGGCTCTTCCCAGTCTTAGCTGTGTTGGGTAACTTCTGTGGACATGAGACCCTGTCCCTGACTCTAGCCCACCCAGCTGGACTCACCTGCCCCAGGAGAGATTGCACATTTTTCAGCTCAATAGTCCAAACTTCCCATGCAAAGACAACCCAGACCTAGCTTGGATATCTTCTAGCTTTGCTTAAAGTGATAGCAGAATATAAAAAATGATATTGCATCCTGAGATCAAGGCTGACAACATAGAGGAAACAGTTCCTGGTTCCTCCCAATGCAAGGAAAACCAAATAAACATATTCTAGACAATACACCAATAAAAAGCAGGGATACACAGGTATTTGGAGAAGGGATGGAGAGCAGATCTGCTTATTATTACAACTAACAATAAATAATACTAGCTACAATGCATTTAGCAACTACCACATACCAAGAATGTTCACATCTGCTCTCTTATTTGATCCTAATGACGACCCTGTGAGGTAAACGGCACGCCCATTTTATAGAGAAGGAAACTGAGGCTCAGGGAGCTGTGATAAATGGACCAAAGTCCTAAATCTCCTAGGCAACAGAGTGAGAATCCCAGTCTGGCCGGCTTGATTGTGGCTCCAGCCCTGCAGCCGTCCCACCGAACTGTATCCCTGTTGCGGAGGTTTACGATTCAAGCACCTTGAATAAATTGCTTGGCTTCCAGGGAGTGGGCTTAAGAAAATATGCTTTTTCTTTCATGCTTTTGAAGACAGAATCAGTCATAAAGGGCATTCCTTTAAGACCTTCTGCTTTGAAGTGATAAAAGCTAGATTGAGGGAAGGCTCACAGGCCCCTGATCTGGGCTCACCTCTGCCCCTGGAGCCAGGAAATGTGATTTCTCCTGCCATCCCTTTCACTCACTGCTTTTGCTCTGCTTCTTGGGTCTCTGGTGATTTTTTTTTTTTTTCTTAAGAAGATAGCTTGGGTTAATTTCGAGTTCTCCACGATTTATCTGTGCTGAGCTGGAAGAGTGTTGAGTGGGAAAGGGTTTCATTGTCCACGAGGGCCTCACGGCTCTTCAACACCCACCACTTCTGCCTCATGTCAAAGGAAAGCAAATAGGTTTATTAAATAGCTGTCAAGCCGAATGAGCAAGCACCGAGAACACACGGAGGGGAGATTGGATTAGAGGGAGAGGACATGCCACACTAAACAAGGGCACAGATTTATGGCCTTGGCCAGGCGGCCTTCAAAATGATGCCCGAGGTAGATATGTGTGAGGGGGGAGGCTGGGCCAAGGAGGTGACTGGTGAGGTCCTGACGGAAGGACTGAGACATGAGAGGCTTCCAGAAAGGCCAGGCACTTCCTTCCCAGCACGTGGAGGGTTGAGAAGTGTGGTCTTTGACTTTCCAGCCTCTTTGATATTGGAAGGTCCAAGAAGAGGTTCAGAAGGATGGAAGGAGCCAATTTTCAGCGTCTGCTTTATTTGCTACATTTAAGCCAGTTTGTGTTGGGTTTCCTGTTACTTGAAACTTATCAAGTAGTGAATGTTGATCATTTTTTGGAAACCTTAGAGAGCCTTCAGTACTGGACAAAGGAGTTCAGAGTTTAATGATGAGGAATTAGGACTTTCTTTGAGTAGAAGAGTGACCTTAATGTCTTATGTTTGTTGTCTTTACATTTATCTTACAAAAACACCAATCTTATGAAAGCGATGATCTAGATGAATCCCAGCTCGGTGATTATTGCAAACATCTAAGTGTGGAGAGGTGATAGCCTGATAGCCTGAATGGGTCGCTGATTAAGATGGAAATAAACCCTCAGATTTGAGACATGGTACTTGATTGGAACTGGTAGGATCCTGTGGTTAGAATTCTTTTAGTACTTAGAATACTTTTAATTATATTAGAAATACCGAGGTATTGATTTAAGCAAAATTGGGGACTTTAGTATCAGAGTACAGTGGTGTCTGACAGAACACAGGGCAGGGGAACTTAGGACCAGTACTTTTTCTCTCTCCTCTTTCCTCTTCCCCTCATGTTCTTCATCCTCTTTTTATATCCATAGAATGGCTTCCTCTGCATTCCCATGTCTCAGAGAGGAAAACAAGACCACTGAAGCCTTCTGCATTTAGATGGCCCTCTCTCTCTTTCTCCTTCTAAATCCCCTTGGAAGGAACTCTATTTGGCCCCACTAAGCCAATCGTTTATGGAGGAGGAGGGAAGTATTGGAGGTCAGGGTATCCCAGGTTCTCTTCTGTGGTTCTGGGAAGGGGGATTCTGAGATGTATTAGCTTAGTGGGCATCCATCCTCTCAGAACTTGGTGTCATTGAAGGTGCCCTGACTAGGGGTGAGTTAGCAGGGGAGAAGGATGGTCAGTGACAACATTGAGGCTCCTGGTCTGAGTGACCGAGAGCATGAAGCAGCATTTCCTCAGATGGGAGTTTAGGGCTCCTACAACGGAATGAAATGTGAATGTTTTGAATATAGAGTGACATGGGCTGGAGGAGAAACAGCTGAGGACTGATAGTATTAGGCATGGCATCTATGACTTGACCCATGTTTGAAGTGAGCTGGAGAGAGACAAGGTCACTTTGGGGGCAATCAGGCACATGTGAGATGGAGAAAAACCCAAGACTTAGGGGATACTAAGGATAAAGTGACCCTTTTGTTCCAGAACCGAGGCCTGAGCCCCCAGACCAGACTCAAATGTGGCGAGGACAAGGCAGAGTCTATGACTACTCTGGCTTTTCACGTGGCTACCTGCTAGCTTTGTGGCTTGGAGAAAAGAGCCACTAGCCATGGCGGGGCATGAGAAGGGAAGGCACCATCAATTTATAAAGACTATGTGTTTATAAGCAAAGTGGAAAGCTGGTCTTGGGGGGACATGAGTGGGTTACATGTACTGTTCCTTCAACACGCATAGCAGAAATTGTTCATTGATCAAGGAGCTATTTCCTGCAGAGCCCAGAGAGAGTCTTTCTCAGTGAAGGGCTCCAGGCATCCTCTGTTGATCAGTTGGTACCTGTGATGAGATGTGCTGGTCACCCTGCTCGAGGCAATGGCTGGCAGGGGAAGCAGGGGAGTCCAGGCTCAGTGTAGCCAATCCATATACTTTGTGGAGAACCAAAGAGGTCATGGCGACCACAAGTGGGACTGTAACACAAAGGCCTAGCTTAGACGTGAAGGTGCCTTCCCCTTCTGACAGTGCTGGTCTATGATGGCGATTTTACACAGTGCTCTTGCATAAGGAATTTCGTTCTCCCAGCCACTCTGTGGGGCTACTGGAAGGTGGGTGCCTTGTATAGGTAAGAGATCGGAGACCTAAACAAGTGAAATGCCACCTCCAAGTTCAAGCAGCTGGGAACAGCTCTCCTGTTTCACCTAGAACTGGATATGCTGATTGTTGGTCAGTGTTTTCTATTGCTCCAAAGTATAGTTTGATTTGAGACCACATTCTTCTGCTGAGGTCCCTAGTAAAGAGAATATTCTCCAAGATGAGTGTGATAGCTCCTTAGAGTCTTGGTCTAAAGTCAGTACCATCAGCATCCTCTAGGAGCTTGTCACAAGAGCAGAATCCAGGCCCCTCCCTCCCCAGACCTCCTGTGTCAGAATATGCATTTTCACAAGCCCCCCTGTGGATTCATGTGCTCGCTGAAGTTCGAGAAGCACTGTTCCATAAGCCCCTAGTCCTTTCAAATGCTCCACTCTGGCAAAAAGACCCTATAGGTAAACATATTTGGGAAACACCAAATTCTATCCTATTTTTTAATGCATTAACATATCAAAGGCTTGGGAAAATCCTAAAGTAAAGAAAATCTACTTAAGTGATTAATAATGTTTTCCATATTTTTATATTCATTGTATGAGTGAGAATTATTAATATCCCATAGATATACTGTTAAGCAGAACAATTTGAGACATGCTGCCATACAATATGGCTAGAGAAAGCCAGAAATGCTTGTGTGTATTAAAAATAGCTTAAAGAGACGCACACAGATTGATCTGGCAAACAATTATTTATCAATATCCTCAAGTGAAAGAGAGCACTGCTATTGTCAGGGCATTAATATCGGAAAACAGGAAAAAGAAAGCAATCGGGTAAGGGAAAACAAGCAATCAGTGGCAGTTTAATGTGGTCAGGTATGTTTGACCAAGAAGAAAGTGGATGGAAAATGGATAGAAAGCTGTCTCATTAAATGACTGCAATTTTCTACCTCAGTCTTTCATTCAATGTGAAGCATCATGAAGTGGGATCTAGGTATGAAATGGGCCTATTCTTTATTCTGTATGTGATCTCATTTAATTTTTGCAAATTTGGGAGATAGGTATTAGTAGTCCCATTTTATAGACAAAGAAACTGAGGCTCAGATCATTTGCTAAAGGTCACGGAGCAAATGAGCAGGAATGCAAAACCACAGCTGATGACTCAGAAGGCAGGCTCTTTAACTCAAACATGGTTTTGTACTGAAAACACAGGGGGAGGTCTGGGGCTCTGGGGGCCTGTCTGATCTCACCCTGCAGTCCTGAGGAGAGGGGTACACGGGCCAGGAGCATCTGGGACCTGTTGCTCCAGGCTGTCAATCCCCCTGTGATTGACACGCTCAGCATCAGCTTCCTGTGTCTGTCTCTGCTCCCAGGGGGACTGCGCTGGGGTCCGGGACCTTGCACACTTGACCGAGCAATTTAGGTCTTGTGTTTTACCCTCCCCACCCCCCCGAGATTAACAGAGAGGAGCTGCTGCAGCCCACCACTCCCACCTGAACCACGTAAAATAGATTATTGAACAAAGAAATGGATAGAGAATTGGGGGGGCAGGGAAGGGGCACACCAGCCAAGTTGCCATTTATAAGTAGCAACTGCTATTGGAATAATTGATTGCAGGGAAGGCCAGACTCAGGTTGGCCCAGTTTGGGGATCATTAACTCAATTAGTTAATTTTCAAGGAAAACATTTCTGTGATAAGTAAAAAACAGAATAAACCACGAGACTGCAATACCGCCTTTCAGTGAACTTGGGTAGCGGGCCTGATCTGCAAAGGGAAGGCAGCTGAGGAGAACCAGACCAGGTGCACATGGGGGGAGGAGCAAGAGTGGTAACAGTCACAATAGCCAGTCACAGATGCTAGGTTACGGGTCAGGCTCCGGTGTGTGTTTTAACGCATTTAATCTTCACAGAAGCCCAATGGAGAAAAACACCATATTATTCCCATTTTACAAATGATAAAACCAAAACCCAGAAACGTCTCATAATTTGTATTTAGGATCGCACAGCTGGCAAGTGTTAAACACCTAGAAGACAAATTCTGAACCGACTGCCTGAATTCAAGCCCTGCCTTGCCATGGTCTTCTCCCTGGGAAAAAGGGGTGGTGGTGGTGGTGGTATTAGATCTTTTTTTGCCAAACCTCAGTCATTTTCTTAACACCTTTGAAATTTTGGGCCAGCTGTCATAAAACCAACACTATCATTCTCTTACGACTTTTGGTGAACCACTTTTCTTTTTGAAAATTTAAATAAGCATAGGAAATAGGAAACACATCAGAAGGTAGGTTGAAAACCAACATCTGTTATCTTAAACACAAGGTAATGATAAAAATAAATAACATGAGGAAAAAAAAATACTATGACGTGAAGTCTGAGGCACAGATCTGTTTCCCCCCTTGTTAAAAAGAGAAGTTAACAAATCTTCCAGAAACGTTAGAGACCTATTAGCCTCGGTCTATAATTTTCCTCCTGCTTAAAATCAGAAGTATCGAAAGAGAACAGAACAGGAAATGCCTTACTCACGATTGCGCGTCAGGAAACGCGTGCTGCCTACTTCTCAGTGCTTTCTCCTACACCACAAAGCTGAAATGAAACAGCAGGATGGAATGCTAGGCCTCAGAAGCTTAAAGAGTCCCAGAGCAGAGGGGCGGACCCCTGCTCAGGTGATCTACACGCTGATCATGCTGAGCTCCCAAAGCGCGCCATCTTTATCCACTTAAGAGGGATTCCCCCAGCAAAGGGGCACAAGCTCCAAAACATCTAAGTATTACTATGGTAGCAGTTTATGACCACATATCCAGCCTACCTCTCCTTTCAGACTCATGGGATGATTATATCCCACCCCTCACACATCGACATAAACCATGGCTATTTGACTTGCTTTGTCAAGTGAAATGTGAGAGGAAATGCTGTGTGCCACCTCTTGGTGGAAGCACTGATGAGCAGGGGCATGCTCTCTCCTCTCCTGCTACAGTGAGTCCTAGGACCTTGTGTGGAGACCACATGTGATAGGATGATAGAGTCCCCATCTGCCTGGGTTCCTGGGTGACCACTCTATACAGCAAAACCTTCCCCAACATCCCTTCTCTCTACTGACCCACAAGAGTGTTCACGTTGTTTCAAACCACTGACTTTGCTATCTCTTGAGATCAAAACAGAGACCAGCCTATTCTGATTGATGAAGAGACAAAGGTCTTACACTGGTCACCAAGGCTAAAAATCCAGGGACTGATTGTCTAGCAAGCTGCTTCTCTACACAGCATGTCCCTTGCGTTGGTCATCGTCATTGCCTCTTTACCACCAGGGGAGCTGGAAATCCATGGATGTCTCTGGTGTTATTTACAGCCACAGTGCTGGCCACTCTAAAGTTCATGCTCTTACTGAGCTCTGGGATCCGGAACCCCAGGTGTCACTGTCTCTAAGTACTGATTCCCGACTTTCACCTCAATCAGCAAGACCAATACTCCCTGTATCTGTGTTACCTTCTGTCAAATGTGGCCCGTCAGTGAAGGTTCTTGGGCACCAAAAGATCACAGCATTTAGAGATGAACACACAGCTCCTTCTGGGTGGGTCCCATCTTCCATGCCATTCTCAGATCCCCATGTCTTCAGCCTGCTTTGGGGCCATCCCCACTCGTCAGACGTGTTTATATGTGATGAACCACAACGATCTTTTTCTTTAAAGTCTCCTCTGCTGCTCTGAAGAACTAGTGGACACGAATGGATACTTGGAGGGAAAGCCTGAGTGCCTTGTGTGTGTTGGCCCTGGGTATAGTTTCTAAGTATGTCTACTTCTTCCTCATAGACCATAGCTTCCTCCCAAAGAAGACATAGGTCTTGATTGCATTTGCATCTGTCTATCTTCTGGTGTATGACAGACCACCTCAAGCTTAGTGGTGTAAACCCCAAAAATCATTTTGTTATGCTCACAGACTCTGGAGATCATGAATTCATATAGGACACAGTAGGGCATCAAGAACTCTGAAGGCTCTGAGAGTTTTTACCCTCCTTGCAAGCTAACAAGCCAGCCTGGCACAGTTTCATAGATGCAGGTAGAAAAAGGAGATGCCTGGGTCAGAGATGAAGACCTTTATTATTCACAGCTACAGCAGCAGTTTGACTATCATTATTTTTTTGTGTCAGTTCCCCGAGGCCCAATTCCCACAGCGTGAGAGGAAGAGGGAGGTGACACCAGCACACACAATAACCTATTGTGGGATTGTAGGGATTATTATTAATATTATTAATATTGTAGGGATATCCCAAAGATATCCTTATCCTTGGGAGAAGAATACCAAATGTAGGGAAGCTAAATCTTTTATAATGGGAAGGAAGCATGCCTTCCATAAGATATTATCTTTATTATATGGGACAATTTTCTGTTTTTCAAGGCTGTAAGCAAACTGGCCCTTTGTTCCATGGGTGGTGCAATCTCATTTTTCTGTGGTGTTTTTGCTATATAAGCATCTTATAAAAGACAATCTGACTACATCAGAAACTAATGATGTATTGTATGGTGACTAACATAACACAATTAAAAATAAATAAATAAAGGATAAAAAAAAAGACAATCTAGACCAAAGACAGTCTGTGTTTCTGCTTACAAGACATGCAGAAATGCACCATGGTCTCCCAATATGGCAGTGACTCTTTTCTGTTCCAAAATGTATTGAGCCTTAGCTGAGAAGACTCACATGGCTGGGGACTGGAATTATCTGGAGGCTTCTTCATTCGCATGTCTGGTGGCTAGGCAGACTTGAAAGCTGTGCTCACATGGGATTGTCAATTACTCCCTATGGGTTGGGATTCTCACATCACAGCCGCTGAATAGGGAGAGGAACATTCCAAGAGGGAGCATGTGGAGAACAATAGAATGAAGAGAACCCAAAGGAAGTTGCATGGCCTTTTCTGACTAGTCTCGAGAGTCATGCTGCATTACTCTTCCACCTTCTATTGACTATAAGCAAGCCACTGGGGGCAGCCCAGACTCAAAGGGAGGGTCATCAAGTGCTTGATGTGGGAGAGTAGCAAGGTCACATTAGAGAAGAGCATATGGGATGGGATATTGTTGCGG
Organism: Taxidea taxus jeffersonii; assembly: GCA_003697995.1. Classification (NCBI taxonomy): domain Eukaryota; kingdom Metazoa; phylum Chordata; class Mammalia; order Carnivora; family Mustelidae; genus Taxidea; species Taxidea taxus. The sequence goes on along the minus strand of RCUC01039979.1, from coordinate 3,873 downwards.
CCATCTTTGGAAAGCATGCCCATGGAGTGTAGTACCAGCCCGTCTGGGCTCATGGCAGAAGTGAAAACACCCTGGTGTGTACCAAGAATCACCTTACCTCGGGTGCTATTCATGCTGCATAGTGTAGTGAAAAAAAACCCAGCCTAAATGTCTGCAGGGCTGTGTTCTAGTTTCTGCTGTAACCACTAAACACCTGGCTGTGACCTGGGCAAGTCACTTATGCAACTGAGCCCCTGAGATCACAATGCCCTGGGAAAGCACCGGAAACATAAAAGGAACCTGCCCCTCTCGCTTCATAGGATTGTTGTGAAAGTCACATGAGAGTCCTATGAGGGTCCTGCACTGTGCCGGGCAGACGGTCAAGGAGTTCTAAGGATTACCTGATGTGTGGCTGTCCTGGAGATGGAGAGTCTGCAGGCCATCCGAATCTGAGGATCTCCTGGACCCTTCCTGGGTGAGAGGCACACAGCTTCAAAATTAATAATGTAATCAAATCCTTTTAATTCTTGTAATTGAGTTATCCATGAAGAGCAAGGGGAGCACCTGGCTTTCTGCCCTTTAAGGGCTAGAAAACAACGAAAGGATTAAGTGTACCATGAAATTGCTGTGGGACGTTCCCACCCAGGGACTTCCTCCAGCTAGTGAAAAGAAAAAGAGATAGGGAGAAAGGGAGACAGAAAATGAGAGACACACACAGAAAGGAGAGAAACATCAGATAAGATTGTGGAGTGAGGCTCAGAGAACAGAATGAATAATTGGCCCCGAGTGTCAGAGACCAGAGACCAGAGTGTATTCTCACTGCTGAATACAGTTGCCAACTGTAGGGGACTCGGGAGTGGGTGCATGTAGCTTCCTAGGCACTCAAATGTCCAAATCTTGGGACTGGAGATGAGGAACAGAGGGGGAAATATTTTTAGTTTAGAACATCAGAGGGTCTTGAAATGCTACAGAGTAAAGTTGTGGAGCATTTACTCTGAGACAGGAATCTCACAGATCTGGAAGTTACTATTAGTATAAAGGAAGAAACCAAGATGCAGAGCGCAGAAGCAAATTGCCCCATTTGCATGGCCTAGAAGGGATAAAAGTAAGAGTTGAACCGAAGGCTATTTAGCTTCAAAGCCCAGCCCTTTCCACTGTTTCCCTTATTTCTCTGCTTCTCAGTAGAGATGGGAGTAGGAAAGAGAAAGGGGAGGGGGAGTGTGTTGGGGTAAAAACTGGAGTAAGAGGAGGCCATCCCAGCTGAGCCAGTGGAGGGCTTGTTGCCCTGAGGCAGTCTGCCACTTCCCACCATCAGCCAGAGAGACGCAGAGGAGGCGGTGAGAGACTGGCAAAGGAAAGCTGCCTCGCCAAGTGGGTGAGGGGCTGCTGTATTTTGATAGCTTGAGGATGATGAGTTCTCTCTCTGAGAGCACCTGCAAAGCACACGCTTTCATCTCTAAGACAGATCTTTCTTAGAGATGCAGAGTGCTCTCTCTGGAGCACCTCTGGTCTCTGTTCACTCTTCCTGACGGATGTCCCACTGCTCTGCTTTTAATTTTCATCAGAAAGTATTTGTTGAGTGCTTATTATGGGCCACGCACGTGCCTTCCTCTGAGGACATGGTGATGAATATGATTTCCTCGCCCTGGAGAAGCATTCAGTTTAACGGGAGAAGTGATCATTTCTACTCAGATAGATTAACACCCTTACAGAGGATGGAATATGGAAAACAAGAGTCAAGGAAGGCCTCCTGGAGGATTTAACTGTGGAGTCGCACCTTCGAGGACATCAGATAAAGAGCTAAGGGGAGCATGAAAGATGTCACAGTGGCATGGAAAAAAGCTCTGAGCCAACTGCCGCAGTACCAATGTACATGATATTTTCCTATTTCTTTCCTTCTGTCAGTTAGATACCTTTAGTTTAAGTTGTATAAAACCCAGTTCAAAGAGGCTTAAACAGAAAATAGACAACTAAACAAATGTAGGAGGGAAAAGGGGACTGTAACTAGAGAAAGAGTAGAGACTTTCAAAATCTTTAAAAATCTTGCAGTTAAATGAAAGTTAAATGAAGTCATCGACTTTCTGGAAAATGCAAATTAAGAAAATTGACAAAGAAATAGCAAATCTGAATATAGCCTGAACTCTTAAAGAAACTAAATAGACAAAAATCTCCTTGGCCAAAAGGGCAACAGATGGTGTTACTAGAAAATTTTATAAAACTTACAAGGAACAAATAACTCGTATTTTATATAAATTGATATTCTTCTGATCAATGGGGGCAAACCATATAATTTCTTCCATTAGGACAGGAAAAACATATGATAAAATCCAATAGCCATAGTATGGAACACTTAGCAAACCGTGAATTAAAGAGAAGTTCCTTAACCTGTCAAAAAACAAAGAGATATTATATTTGATAGTGAAACATTAGACATAGTCATTGTAAAGTTGGGTACAAACAAGGAGGCCTCTTATTACCTTTCCTGGGCCCCATGGTACTGAATGTTCCAGCCAATGCAATAGGAACAAGGGGAAAAAAATTAAAGATCTAAGAAATAAAAGAGACAAATCACTGGGAAATTTATTTAATATAAAAAATATGTATAGGGGCACCTGGGTGGCTCAGTGGTTTAAGGCCTCTGCCTTCGGCTTGGGTCATGATCCCAAGGTCCTAGGATCGAGCCCCACATTGGGCTCTCTGCTCAGCAGGGAGCCTGCTTCCCCCCCCTCTGTCTCTGCCTGCCTCTCTGCCTACTTGTGATCTCTCTCCCTGTCAAATGAATAAATAAAATATTTTAAAAATATATGTATATATTTATATGCATATAAATATATAAAATATATTTATTTAATATAAAAAATAGAAGAGGATTACAAATAAACTATTAGAACTAAACTTTTAACAAAATTACTTGATGCAGAATCAATATACAACAATCAACAATATCCCTATGTACCTGAAACAAATTAGAAAATATACTAGAGAAATGTATTGTACCCAAAATAACCCCTATAAGTTGGCTAGAATTAAATGTAATAAAAGTTATGAAAATCGTCCTATAAAGAAATATAAAACATTATTGGATGGCATGAAAGATAACTCCAATAAATGGAGAGGTATGTCATTTTTACGGACAAGAAGAATTGATATCATAGAAATGTAAATTCTCCCTCAGGTTAACCAATGAACGCAATGAAATTCCAAATAAACACCTGTGTGTGTGTGTATGTGTGTGTGTGTACATGTACACACACACACATACACACACACACACACATTTTCCCCCATAACATGCCAGCTGAGCCTAAAAGTGATAAAAACACAGGCCCAGAATATCCAGGCATTTTTGAAATAGAAGATAGTGTGGGAATTTTCCTTAAAGAGATATCAAGGTTTATTATAAAGCCATCACAATTAGGACGGTGAAAAATTTGTATGGATTATACTAGAAAGCCATAAACAGACCACCACAAATTCCCAGAAACATTGTCTATTAAAGATGTAGCATTTATAAATCACTGGAGGAAGGTATTTTATTCAGTGAATATTGCTGAGCCAGTTGGTTATTCATACAAAAAGAAATTGGATCCTTACCTTAAATAATACACAAAAATAAATTATAGGTGAATTAAAGGACCAAATACAAAAAATAAACCATTTAAAGATGTATTTATTTATTTGCAAGAGAGAGAGAGTGCGCACAAGTAGGGAGAGGGGCAGAGAGAAAGAGAGGATCCAGATTCCCTGCTGCGCGGGGGGCCTGACGCAAGGCTTGATCTCAGGACCCTGAGATCGTGACCTGAGCTGTAACCATGAGTTGGATGCTTAACAAAATGAGCCCCCCCGCCAGGTGCCCTAAAAGTAAACCATTTAGAAAAAGAAAAAAAAAAAAAA
>RCUC01039976.1:0-13315 GCA_003697995.1 Taxidea taxus jeffersonii | reverse complement strand
TAAGATTTTATTTATTTGAGAGAGAAATAGAGTGAGAGAGAGCCCAAGCAGAGAGAATGGCAGAGGGAGAAACCAACTCCCCACTGAGTAGACAACCTGATGTGAGGCTGAACTGCGGGATTCTAGGATCATGACCTGAGCTACAGGCAAAGGCTTAAGCAATTGAGACACCCAGGCACCCCTGAAAAAATTTTTTTAAGATTTTATTTATTTGAGAGAGGGGAGAGAGACAGAAATAGGAACACAGCGAGAGAGTATGAGCATGGAGGAGAGGGAAAAGCAGGCTCTCCACAAAATTGATGATTTGTTGAGGGTGTTTTATAGATGTGAAATATTTTCATCCTCTATTTTATGGTTGTTAAATTTGGGAAGATGTATAACAGGAATAGAAGTTGTTTCATGAACTTCTGAATTTAGAATTTGCACTGAAAAATGTGCTGTATTGCCTCTTAGCAAGGAGGGAAAAGATCATTAAAAAATTCTCCTTAGGGCCACTCGGGTGGCTCAGTGGGTTAAAGCCTCTGCCTTTGGCTCAGGTCATGGTCTCAGGGTCCTGTGATCGAGCCCCGTTTTGGGCTTTCTGCTCAGCTGGGAATCTGCTTCCCCTTCTCTCTCTGCCTGCTTCTCTGCATACTTGTGATCTCTGTCTGTGAAATGAATAAATAAAATCTTAAAAAAAAAATCTTCTTAAATCAGAGTAAAAGCTGCTCTGGTGATCTGCTTTACAATTGAAATTCAGTTGAAATTGTTTATATTGCAGTAACAGATCATTTTATAGGTAAAATATTGTCATCAGAATTTTTCTCATGTATATTCATATGATTGTATTTCATAATCTGATTTGTAGTATTTCTTTTTTCATTTGTAGTGTTTTATATTAAATCATAATCTTTAATCCATTAGCTTTTATGTAGTTCACAAGTTCTGCTTCAGTAAGCAGATTATTTAGCAGTTCGTTGTTGTTGTTATTACTAAATTGTCAGGAACTTACAACAGTTAAGGAGAGCTATACAGCCCAATGGTTGACGTTTACTTTATGGCTAGAAAATATGGATAGGACTTAAGTGTGAACATTTTGGTAAAGATAATTCATTTTTAAAGATGGGATCAGGAGGGAGACAAACCATAGGAGTTTTTTTTTTTTTTTTTTTAAGATTTTATTTATTCATTAGTTAGAGAGAGAGCAAGCACAGGCAAACAGAGAAGCAGGCAGAGGCAGAAGGAGAAGCAGGCTCCCTGCCGAGCAAGGAGCCGAATGTGGGACTCGATCCCAGGATGCTGGGATCATGACCTGAGCTGAAGGCAGCCGCTTAACCAACTGAGCCACCCAGGCGTCCCCCATAGGAGACTCTTAATCTCAGGAAACAAACTGAGGGTTCCTGGGGGTTAGTGGGGTAGGGAGAGGGTGGCTGGGTTATGGACATTAGGGAGGGTATGTGCTATGGTGAGTGCTTTGAAATGTGTAAGCCTGGTGATTCACAGACCTGTACTCCTGGGGCAAATAATACATTATATGTTAATAAAAATAATTTAAAAATGATAACTCATTTTTATTTGGGAGTAATGCAGTAGTCATATAAAAATGTCAAGCTTGAGAAACATGTGACTAGATATTTTGTTTCAGAAAGATCACTCTTCAGAGGTGTAGTGAGTTCATTTGAGGATTGGCATGGAACTACATTGAGAATTAGATATTAGAAAAGAAGCAGAATGTGTATAGTTTCTGTCACATTCCTTTTAGTGGCATAGTGTTGACCTTTTTTGTTGGTGGTATTTAACTTTGTTTTTTGTTTTTTTTTAAGATTTTTTTTTATTTTTTAGAAGAAGAAAGGGAGAGTGAGCACAGGCAGGCAGAGTGGCAGGCAGAGGCAGAGGCAGAAGCAGGCTCCCTGCCAAGCAAGGAGCCCGATGCGGGACTCGATCCCAGGACGCTGGGATCATGACCTGAGCCCAAGGCAGCCGCTTAACCAACTGAGCCACCCAGGCGTCCCTTAACTTTGTTTTTTATGTGACAGTTTTTGTATGACTCTTGTTCGTCTTCCACAAGTATTTAGTTATCCTATGGAGTCTTTTATTCTCATATGCATCTTTTTAAAGGGTATAATTTCAGGATTTTTATTTGTCTTCCAAACCAGGAAGACCAATATAACATATTCAAAACAAATATAACAGATTAAAGAAAAAACAAAGCAAATAAATCTTCTTATATATTAGTGAATTTAGCATGCAGATGGCAGTGTTAGAATCAGAATTGTGGCAGGCATGACAAATAGATACACTGTTACTGTGTGTATTTTAGAAGTTAGACTTTTAATATATTGAGTCACCTTTTGAAGTTTTTGATTCAGAGGATTTAATTGTACCAGGTTTTTTTTTCCTTTGAAGATACTATTTTTATTTGAGTGGAAGAGAGAGGGAGCACAAGCAAGGAGAGAGGCTGAGGGAGGGAGAAGTAGACACCCTGCTGATCAGGGATCCCAAAGCAAAACTCAGTCCCAGGATCCAAGATTATGACCTGAGCTGAAAGTATATGCTCGGCTGACTGAGTCTCCCGGGTGCCCCATTTATACCAGTCTTCTTTTTTTTTTTAAGATTTTATGTATTTATTTGACAGAGATCACAAGTAGGCAGAGAAGCAGGCAGAGAGAGGAGGAAGCAAGGCTCCCTGTCAAGCAGAGAGCCTGATGCAGGGCTCGATCCCAGGACCCTGGGATCATGACCTGAGCTGAAGGCAGAGGCTTTAACCCACTGAGGCACCCAGGTGCCCCTCTACCAGTCTTTTAATGAAGGAAAAACATGGTTCTTTACTATCATTCTTGGATTAGCTGGTAGGATATTGAAATTTACTATTTTGATTAATGAATGGGAAGGTTGTGTGTATTTTAAACCAGATGATCGGGGACGCCTGGGACGCCTGGGTGGCTCAGTTGGTTGACCGGCTGCCTTCGGCTCAGGTCATGAACCCAGCATCCTGGGATCAAGTCCCGCATCGGGCTCCTTGCTCAGCAGGGAGCCTGCTTCTCTCCCTCTGCCTCTGCCTGCCTCTCTGTCTGCCTGTGCTCGCTCGCTCTCTCTCTCTAACTAATAAATAAATAAAATCTTAAAAACAAAAACAAAAACCAGATGATTGGTCTTTCCTGGTAGGAAACAAAACAGAATGGATGATAGGCCATATGCCCTTTTGGTGATAGAGCAAATCTAAGGCTTTCTCACCAACTCAAGTTTGGGTCATGTGTTGTGCATTGAGATTGCTCTAAAAGGAATATACACTGTGTACAATGGAAATAAGTAAGTGGACTTTTGCTTTTTGAAGTTTATTTTTTTTGCATTTTCAATTAAGCTGTGCCCTCGGGCTTAACTGCTAGATAAGATCAGGACTCACGTGTTCTACTCACCAAGTCAGCCAGCCAGGCATTGCTTTCATTCATTTTCAGTGACTACTTATTATGTAAAATAGTCTCAAAAAACCAACCAGTTTTCCACGATTTCCTCACTCCAACACTTTAGTTATTAGTTCAGAAAATTGAGACATGATATAAAGCATTATATGTATAGTGTATATACACAATTCAGATGTACAGTGTGATTTGATATTAGTATATATTGCTAAATGATCACAAGGGTAAGTTTGGTTAACAACTATCATCATACATGGGAAAAACAATTTTTTTCTTGTGATGAGAACTTTTTAAGTTCTTTTTTTTTTAAAGATTTTATCTATTTATTTGACAGAGACACAATGAGAGAGGGAATAGAAGCAGGGGGAGTGGAGAGAGAGAAGCAGGCTTCCTGCTGAGCAGAGAGGCTGATGTGAGGCTTGATCTGAGGACCCTGGGATCATGACCTGAGCTGAAGGCAGCCGCTTAACAACTGGTGCCCCTAAGTTCTGTTTTTATAAGCAACCTTCAGATATACAGTACAGAATTATTCACTACAGTTGCTGTGCTGTATGTTACTCTCAAGACTGACTCACTTAAGACTTCACAGACCGGAAGTTTGTATCATTTGGCCACCAGCACTGATTTTGCTCATCCTCCACCCTTTGCCACTGGCAGTCACCAGTTTGTTTTCTGTATCTGTGATCTTTTTAAAAAATTACTTATTTATTTTTACTAAATTTTTAAAATTGTTTAATTTTAATATAGTTAACATACAGAGTTATCTATTAGTTTCAGTTGTACAGTGATTCAGCACTTCTATACAACACCTGGTGTCCATCACAGCTGCACTGCATAATCCATATCACCTGTTTCAACCATCCAGCACCCCCACTTATCCCCCCACCCCAGTAACCATCAGTTTGTTTTCTAGAGTTAAAAGTCTATATTTCTCAGTTTGGTCTCTCTTCCTTTCTCCTTTGATTGTTCCTTAAATTCTGTGTATCAGTGAGATCATACGGTATTTGTCTCTCTCTGACTTACTTCACTTAGCATTATACTCTTAGGATCAATCCATGTCATTGCAAATGGCAAGGTTCCATTCTTTTTAATAGCTGAGAAATATTCCCTTGTATCATATACCACATCTTCATCTTCCATTTGTCTCTCAGTGGATACTTGGGCTGTTTTTTTGTTCTTGCTTTTTTAACTTGGCTGTTATTAAAAAAAAAAAAAAGCTACAATAAACATAGAGGTGCATGTATCCCTTTCAGTTAATGTTTTTTGTATTCTAACCCAGTAGTCTGATTGCTGGGTCATAGGATGAGCTCTTTTTTTTTTTACTATTTGAGGACCCTTCATACTATTTTCCAGAGTGGCTACAGCAGTTTGCATTCCTACCAATAGTGCAGGAGGGTTCCTTTTTGTCCATATCCTCTCCAACATTGATATATTGTACATTGTATATTGTGTTGCCTTTTAGTTTTCCTGATTGTTTCCTTTCCTGTTCAGAAAGCCTTTTTTGTTTTGTTTTATTTTTGTTTTTGTTTATTTGGAGAGAGAGAGACTGGGAGAGGGGCAAATGGAGAGGGTGACAGAAAATCTTAAGCAGGCTTTATGCCCAGCTCTGCCCAGGACCCATGCAGGGCTCTGTATCATGACCCTGAGATCATGACTGGAGCCAAATCAAGAGTCAGATGCTTAATGGACCCAGGTGCTTCCAGAAGGTTTTGGTTTTGATGAAGACCCAATAGGTTATTTTGCTTTTATTTTCCTTGCCTCAGGAAATGTATCTAGAAAAATGTTGCTATGGCCAATAGTCTGGGAGGTTACTGCATGTGCTATCTTCTCGGATTTTTATGGTTTCATATCATATTTAGGATTTAATCCATTTCAAATTTGTTTTTGTGTATTCTCTAAGAAACTGGTCTAATATCATTCTTTTCCATGTTGCTGTCCAGTTTTCCCAACATCAGTTTAAAGAAATTGTCTTTTTCTGATTGCTTCATTTATCTGTTTGTTTTTAAAGTTGTATTTATTTATTTGAGAGAACTCGCACACAAGCAGGGGAACAGCAGGAAGAGGAAGAGGGAGAAGTAGGCTCTCCACAAAGCAGGAAGCCAGATGTGGGTGATCCTGGGTCCTGGGATTATGACCTGAACTGAAAGCAGACACTTAACCATCTGAGCTACCCAGGCGCCCTGCTTTTTATTTTTTAAATTCAAGTTTTTTGGAATTTTTGTATTCTCCATGTACTTGATAACAGGATATTCGTTTTACTTCACAAAACATTATACCCTCTAGGTCCATCCATATTGTTAAATGGCAGGATTTCATTTTTAATGATGGAGTAATATTCCATTGTATATGTGTATATGTAGATAAATACAGTATTTTCTTTATTCATTCATCTATCCTGATGGACACTTACGGTGTTCGCTTCTCTTGGCTGTTTATAATGCTGCTAAGACTATGGAGGTGCATATATCTTTTTGAGTTAGTGTTTTAGTTTCCTTTGGGAGGGAAAAAAACCCAGAGGTAGGATTGCTGAATTGTATTGTAGTTGAATTTTTAATTTTTTGAGGAATTTCCATACTGTTTTCCACAAAGGCTGAACCAGTTTACAATACCACCAGTTTACAATGAACCAATAGAAAACCAAAATGGATTTGCATTTCCTTGGTGATGAGTAATGTTGAGTATTTTTGTAATGCCATGTTTAGTCTTCCTTGGAAAGTTGTCATTGCACATACTCTGCCTATTTTTTTTTTTAAGGTTTTTTATTTATTTTTTGACAGACAGATCACAAGTAGGCAGAGAGGCAGGCAGAGAGAGAGGAAGGGAAGCAGGCTCCCTGCCGAGCAGAGAGCCCAATGCGGGACTTGATCCCAGGATCCTGGGATCATGACCTGAGCCACTGAGCCACCCAGGCGCCCCACTGTGCCTATTTTTAATGAGATTGTTCCTTTTCTTTTCTTTTTTGCAATTCTGTTTAATGAATTCTTTATATATCTTGGTGGTTAACCTATCAGATAAGTGATTTGTACTTTTTTTTTTTTTTTTTCTCTTTTGGTATATTGCCCTTTAATTTTGCTGGTTTCTTGTGCTGTGATTTGATATAGTCCAGTTTGTTTTTGTTTTGTTTTGTCTTTGTTGCCTTTGCTTTTTGTGTAAAGGTTTTCAGGGTTTGAAAATGTTTAATATTTTATGTTGTCTTTGGTTTGGATTTCTGCTTCTGCAAGACAGGTTTCATTTTAGGATCTAGAATACTCAGATTAAATATAGGGCCATTTAAATTATATACAACTCTTTGATTTGGGGGATTTTACTGTGATAATAGTACTGAAATACTGTTATCTTAAATTCTTTTAGGGTCCGTTTGTTGTCTCATTTAGGAAAGATCTTTTTCTCACATTACATTGTAACATGTAGTTTCAAGATAAATAAGACTTAAGCATGAAGTGTGACTGTTATGCTATTCTTCCTGTGCAAAGGAAAGCATTTATCAAATATGTTTTGCTTTTAGTAGTACATATATATATTTTTAAAGATTTTATTTATTTGACAGACAAAGATCCCAAGTAGGCAGAGAGGCAGGCAGAGAGAGAGAGAGAGAGAAGGAAGCAGGCTCCCTGCTAAGCAGAGAGCCGATGTGGGGCTCAATCCCTGGACCCTGAGATCTGACCTGAGCTGAAGGCAGAGGATTAACCCACTAAGCCACCCAGGCGCCCCAGTAGTACATATATTTTAAAGTAGTTTTTTCTTGGGCACGTGGGTGGCTCAGTGGGTTAAAGCCTCTCTCTGCCTTAAAGCCTCTGCTCGGATGATGATCCTGGAGTCCTGGGATCAAGTCCCATGTTGGGCTCTCTGCCTTCCTCTCTCTCTGCCTGCTTGTGATCTGTCAAATAAATAAATAAAAATCTTTAAAAGAAAAAAGTTTTGTCTTGCTGTGTTATCACATTAAGGAGACACATTTGGCTCGCAGAATGAGAAAATAAAAACACTATTCTAAGTGCTCAAATGTTGGAAATTTCTTGAGTAAATTCACAAATCAGTTTTGGTTTATTATTAACTTTATATTTTCAGATTGTAGGAAATATACATGTAGGAAATAGTAAAAAGAGTTTGTAGATCTCATCGAAGTTTCATCCAGTGTTTATATCTTGCATGTCTGTAGTATGCAATATATGATGATCAGAATTGAATATTGGTAAAAATGGGTTTATTTTTTGGAACTTCATACCCTCAGTGTCTCCATGATTCTGTGCATTATTTGTTCTTAATAATCCTTAATATTAGTACATTAATGACTAAAGTACTTACTGTTTAAGGGCCACGTTCATGTTAATAATTTGTCCCATTTCAGGATGTATATGTATAATTAGGATTTTTGCTGAGCTTGCAGCCTGACATGGAGCTTTATCACAGGACCCTGAATTCAAATCTGAACTGAAACCAGGGGTCTGATGTTTAATCCACTGTATCACCCAGAGGCCCCCAGAATACATTTTAAAGCTTTAAAATGTAAGAAATGTATTATATATAGGGTAGCCTATTTTTTTTCAGGTATTATCTTGAATTATTAAAGTATTATTATTTTTATTATACTGTATCATACATAATACTAATTATTTTATTTTTTAAAGATTTTATTTATTTATCTAAGAGACAGAGAGAGATTACAAGTAGGCAGAGGCAGGCAGAGAGAGGGGGAAGCAGGCTCCCCGCTGAGCAGAGAGCCCAATGCAGGGCTCAATCCCAGACTCTGAGACCATAATCTGAGCCGGAGGCAGAGGCTTAACCCACTGAGCCACCCAAGGCACCCCCTTAAATAAAAATATTTTTAAAAAAATAAAAAAATAATAATAAATAAAAAAATAAAGATTTTTACAGTGCCTGTACATTGTACATTCACACCAGCATTACAGAGGTTTCAGAATCTTCACATTATTGTCAGCACTTCCTTTTCTTTCCTTTTTTCTTCCTTTTTTAAAAATGAATTGATAATACATTGGGATTTTATTTTGCATTTCTGTAATGAGTAATTTTAAGTGTCTTCTGATGTGTATTGACCATTTGCTTTGTCTTTGGAGAAAAATTTACTCAAATCCTTTGCTCGTTTTTAAATTGGGTTTTTTGTTCTCCTGTTGAATTATAGGTTTTTTTTATATATTCTGGATATCAATGTCTTATCAGGTTTATTATTTGCAAATAGATTCTCCCAGTCTATGGGTTTTCTTCTCACTCTATGGGTAATCTTTTTTATCTGCAGAATATTTTAATTTTCAAGAAGTCCAATTTCTTTTATTGTTCTATATGCCTTTAGTGCCATAGCTGAGAAATTATTGCCTGAATTAGAGTTTGTAAAGATTTTTCTTCATATCTTCTAGCAGTTTTATAGTTTGTTACATTAACATCTCTAATCCATTTTGTGTTAATTTTTGGGTATGGTGTAAGATAGGATTCAGCTTAAATTCTTTTCCATGTAGATGGTTAGTTTTCCAAGTAGTGTTAGAAAGGTTGTCCTGCATGTCTTGCACAAGCCTAACAAGCTTGTGTTGCTGCTCTTAAGTGTTTCTACCTTGGATGCTATTTGCAACTATTTTTTGATTACAATATCAGATAGAAACCTTTTTTTATTATTATTATCTGAGGCTGTTTGAAGAAGCATAGTTAAGTATTCCAGTGAATTCCACATTAATTCTGCATATAAGAGTAGTTTTTAAAACTTGGAGAAGATACTGTTTGAACTACTTGTACGACTTGATATTTCAGACTTGAAATAATCAGTATGTTTCACAGTTTTTAAAAATATACACATTGTAGGTATGAATGGCATTTTTGTAGTTGGTATTTTAAATAATTTGTCCTTTGGTTACTTAATGATATTATAATTTATTATTTTAGCATTAAAAAATAAATGGGAACTTTAAAATGTAATGTACTTTGTGGGAATACTTTCTAGAATGATCAACAGGCCTTATTTTTCATTTAACTTTAAAAATTCAAGTGCTTGGGGCACTTGGGTGCCGCAGTCATTGAGTGTCTGTCTTTTGCTGAGGTCATGATCCCAGGGTCCTGGGACCCAGCCCCATGTCTCCCTCCCTGCTCAGCGCGAAGCCTGCTTCTCCCTCTCCTATTCCCCCTGCTTGTGTTCCCTCTCTTGCTGTCTCTCTGTCTCTGTCAAATAAATAAATAAGATCTTTTTTAAAAAAATCAAGTGCTTATTGTCTTCTGTTGAGCAGTTTATGTTAGTGATGTTTATGGTGACAAGTAATAGATGTTAGAACTTAGTGTTTTTAGTAACAATTAGTTTTTTCATGTATTAACATTACCTGTGTTTTTAATATGTACAAATAGTGAAATGAATGACATGTATATAATTAGTATATTATGTATTACTAGAGATCCTATGATATAAATTATATACTATTAACTAATATTAGCAAATATTATGTGTTATCATTTAACATAAATTACATATTGTTATGCATTAACTGATTAGCAAATGATTGGTAATGATAGTTTTGTATATCTAATATGTTTATTCAGGATATCCTAGATATAAATGTGTCTAGACAGTTACAAGTCTACATATTGTGTGTTATACTTACTTGATAAAATAAGAAGTAGTGTGCTATATTGTTAGTATTACAACATTTAATGAATGGTTCTTCATATTTTACATACAATATATAGTTTTTTAAAGGATAGTAAATCAGTCCACAGATGAAATTGAACATTTGTTTGTTTTAAAATTTTACTTATTTGAGAGAGAATGAGAGAGTGCATGAGCAGGAGGCAGAGGTAGAGGAGAAGGAGAAGCAGACTCCCTGCTGAGCAGGAGGCCTGACATGAGACTTGATCCCAGGAACCCAGGATGATGTTTAACTGACTGAGCCATCCAGGTGCCCCGACCATGGGTCATTTGATACAGATGTGGGTTTACAGCTTTAAACTGTCTTGAAATACAGTGATATGGAAGAATTAGTGAAAGCAAATATATTTTATTCTTTAAGATAATTCTCATAGAATCTTCCAGTTTCTGAATTTGAAGTTTCATTTTGAAATAATTTTTAAAAAATCATTTATGTTCTTAAAGATACCATTGGACTTTTCCATTTTATATAATGAATTGTAAAGCATAAGTCATTAAGTATTTCTGTAACTTAAGTTTTTGCTTGGATACTGAAATAGGTTTGTGTTTTCCATCTAATAGAAGTACTACACACAGGATAAATAAAGTTTTTATCCCCCGCATTTTTTTTTTTTAAGATTTTATTTATTTATTTGACAGAGATCACAGGTAGGCAGGGAGGCAGGCAGCGAGGAGGGAGGAAGCAGGCTCCCTGCTGAGAGGAGAGCCCGATGCTGGGCTTGATCCCAGGACTCTGGGATCATGACCTGAGCCAAAGGGCAGAGGCTTTAACCCACTGAACCACTCAGGTACCCCTATCCCCCGCATTTTTCATTGTTAGCTGTCTGATGGGAATAAATAACTTGATAACACTTTTCTTTCCCTAATAGATTTTGAATGACACTAATTTTATTTGGTTCGCTATTATGTTTTAGTTGTGTAACATCTTTTCATTATTATATGTTAGACCTTACAGAGCCTAAAATACAGAAGTTTATTTTATGTAGCTCTGAGCTTAATGTATTAATATTTTTGCTTTTCTCTCACAGCATTTTCAGTTAGCTTTGATTGACTGTAATCCCTGTACTTTGTCCAGTGTTGAAAGTAAGTATTTCTAAGTATAACAAGTCTTTCGTCTCTTTGGGGAATCATGACCATAAATACCTTTTCAAATCTACTGTACTTTTGTTTCTGTCTTTGAGTTGTTGAGAATAAGAGTGGAAAAGCACAAGCCTGAGTCAAGATTTGAAGTTGGTTAATTTGGGTAGATTGTGGTTGTTAAAGATTACTTCTTTAAGAACAGAAATGTCTAGTTTCTAATTGAGTGGTATCACTAGTAGTGGTTGTTCAACTATCTACTTTAGTGGAAAATGATTTCTTTTCCTTCTGTTAATATTGTTGAGGATTTGAATATTCCTCAGAACATGACTGTTTTTGAAATTCTTACTGTGCTTGTAAAATTGGGAAGATCATAAGAATTCAAAGTAAAGTTAAAAACTGAATGGAAAATTTATTTCATTTTGTTAGTAAATCATAAATGTAGAGTTTCTTTAAATAAGTGTATTTTTTTCTTTAGAAATAGCAAATGAATGTGTACCATTAGTATTTTTGAAAATAATTAGGTGATAGAAAAATACCATATTTGATTTTCTTTTGGAATTATATTCTAGTGTAGTAATTAATAAAAATTAAAGTTTAAATTTTAAGACCATTGTTGGCACTATTGTCCAGATTTCTGTGAGTATAATTGAAAAGTGCTAGGTTGAGCATTTTTTGTAGTTGTATTTTTATGCTATTCTGTCAAAGAACATTTAAGAATGAAATTCCTTATAAAAGATAACACTGTATCTTACACAGTTGGGAGCCAGAGACATGGAATCTGAGACTAAAATCTCGAGGAAGTTCAGATGTTATTTGGATGCAAGTTAGCTGATCTTTGCTTTCTTTACCATTTATTAGATGCATGTGAAGTTTGTGAAATTGAGGTAGTGATTTTCCATGTCTTTTTACCTTACTTCTTTTTACCTATAATCCAGTTTCCTTCCAATAATGAAGTAAGATGAGATTAGTATAACTGGACTTGGTATGGTAAGGATAGCTATCTTGGGAAAGGGCATCAAGAAAGAAAGAAAATTGGAACATGTAAAATAAAGATTTTAGCCTTTAGATAAAGTATCTTCACCCATAAAATTTCTCAGTCTGTAAAATAAGCCTATAAAATAAAATATCTCTTTACTTGCAGAATAAAATAACCTACAAAATAAAAATAACCTACAAATAGACTCTTTTGTTTGTTGCTGTTAGTTGTTTTTTTTTGTTTTTTTATCTTGTGATAGTATTTTTGTCCTCTCTAGGGAAGACATTTTTATTCTTCACAGAAGGGGATAAATATGTAATGTGTAACCCCTTTTTGTACCAAAAAGTTGTTTGATTTTAAATACAGAATTTGGAGGTAAAAATTTTTTTTATGGAAAGGAATTTATGCATACCTAATGCAGTGTTCTCCAACCTGGATATAGAGAAGTTACAAGAAGGGTAGGGAACTTCCTAACTGAGAGTTTTCCAGGCCTTTTTAACCAGGCTAACTGAACCAGGATCTTTTTTTTTTCTTATAAGATTTATTCATTTATTTTAGAAAGAGAGAGAATGAGCAGTGGGTGGGGGAACAGATGGAAAGTGTCCTCAAGCAGACTCCCTCCTAAGCGTGGAGTTTGATCCCAGGACAGGTTCTTCTACTTAGAATCTAACTAACAAAGCAAGAAGAAGATAACGTTTTTTCATTAACAAACGAAACCATAAAATGCACAAAGCTAAATTTAGTTATGATTTTTTTGGTCTTATTTTATCAGTTATTGTGGTCTTCTCTGAATCAGTAATCCTCCAGTGATTGGGAATTGGGCAATAGGAAGAGCTCCCAAAAAAGGGAAGCAAAAATGTTCTACTTTATTTGATTTTTTCAAATGTATGTACTTCATAATCTTGCTTTTTAGGTGGTTTGACTTTTTTTTTCTTTTTAAATAAAAGCTGCCTAATACTAAAAGCCTGAAAAGTACTCATTTCCCCTTTGTGTTACTTGTATTACACGGATCTATTACTTATAAGGAAGTACTTTTTAAGGATTTACTATAAAGGCACAGCTTTTATATATTTAGAAAACATGGCTATTTTTTTTAACATGTCTATTAAATAGTAACTTTATTTGTAAGGTGAAAGTTTGTGAATGTTTGTTATGATATATACATTTAGAAGATATATTTAGTTACTGTTGCTGATTTGAGCTTCATATAATATTTACAGTTGA
>RCUC01039974.1:0-42232 GCA_003697995.1 Taxidea taxus jeffersonii | reverse complement strand
TCCCACTGAGCAGGGAGCCTGATGTGGGGCTGGATCCCAGGACCCTGGGATCATGACCTGAGCTGTGAAGGCAGACACTTAACTGACTGAGCCACCCAGGTGTCGCTGATTTATTTGTATATCTATCTATCTAGACAGATATTTGTTTTAAGTTTTTTTTTTTTAAGATTTTATTTATTTATTTGAGAGAGAGAGAGACAGAGTGAGACAGCATGAGAGGGGAGGTCAGAGGGAGAAGCAGACTCCCCATGGAGCTGGGAGCCTGATGTGGGACTCGATCCCAGGACTCCAGGATCGTGACCTGAGCCGAAGGCAGTTGCTTAACCAACTGAGCCACCCAGGCGCCCTGTTTGTTTTAAGTTTTTAATTAAATTCTGGTTAGTTAACATACAGTGTAATGTTGGATTCAGAAGTAGAATTTAGTGATTCATCATTACATATAACACCGAGTGCTTGGCACAAGTGCCCTTCTTAATCCCCATCCATCTACCCCCTCCCCTGCCCACCTCCCCTCCAGCAACTCTCAGCTTGTTCTCTATAGCTAACAGTCTCTTATGTCTATTTTCCCCCACCCCCACATTCATTTGGGTATTTTTTCCCTTAAATTCCACATATGAATGAATTCATGGTATTTTTCTTTCTCTGACTGACTTCCTTTATTTTATTTATTTATTTATATTATGCTATGTTGTCACCTGATTTTTTTTTAAAAGATTTTATTTATTTGTTAGAGAGAGAGAGAGAGAGTGAGCACAGGCAGACAGAGTGGCAGGCAGAGGCAGAGGGAGAAGCAGGCTCCCTGCCAAGCAAGGAGCCCGATGTGGGACTCGATCCCAGGACGCTGGGATCATGACCTGAGCCGAAGGCAGCTGCTTAACCAACTGAGCCACCCAGGCGTCCCACCTGATTTATTTTTTAAAAGATTTATTTATTGGGGCACCTGGGTGACTCAGAAAGTTAAGCATCTGCCTTTGGTTCAGGTCAGATCCCAGGGTCCTGGGATCAAGCCCCAGATTAGACTCCCTGCTCTGTGGGAAGCTTGCTTCTCCCTCTCCCACTCCCCCTGCTTGTGTTCCTGCTCTCACTGTCTCTCTCTGTCAAATAAATAAATAAAATCTTTTAAAAAATGTATTTATTTATTTGAGAGAGACAACACGCATGCTTGCAGGGGAGGGCAGAAGTAGAGACTCTTCAAGCCAACATGCGCCACCCCTCCCCCACACCAGTGTCTAAAGGGAGAGCCTGTCACAGGGCTCGATCTCACAGCCCTAAGATCATAACCTGAGCCCAAACCAAGAATCAGATGCTTGACATATTGAGCCACACAGGCACCCCCAGTCTCTTCTTTAATACAATAATGTATTAAATTTGAATGTAAATCTGTCTCCTGGAACTAATTAGTAGAAAAAGTTACACCTTATTAGGATTAACAAGCAGCTAATTTTATAAAGTGCAGCTGCTGTGGTTTCTGAATACAATAGAGTAAGTAGGTATTATATGGCTATTCTGACCCTCAGAAAAGATTCAGAATTATTTTATGATCCCAAACTAAATGAAATAGCTGAAGATAAGAGTTGATCATACATAGAAAAAAAAATGCCTGATCTATTCTTTTATTTCTTGCTCAGTTTCTGCGTTTGTTTTGTGTGTTGTTTTAATATAGGAAAGTACAGAGAATCGTAAGTAACACTTATAGGTAGTCCACTCCCCAGAATTAACAAATGTTAACGTTTGGTCATTGTTTTCATCAGCTCAAGGTGCTATATAGCAACTTGTCATAGATTGGGTGGCTTGAACAACAAGCATTTATTTCTCATAGTCCCGGAGGCTGGGAAGTCCAGGATCAAGGCCCCAGCAGATCCAGTGTTTAGTGAGAGCCTGCTTCCTGGCTTGTGGATGGCTCTCTTGCTCATTGTATCCTCCCATGGCAGGGAGCAGAGGGAGAAAGCAAAGTCTGTGTCTCTTTGATAAGGGCACCAACTGCATCCATGAAGGCTCCATCCTCATGAACCTACTACCTGGAAATCCCCACCTTCAGAAAACACAACCACACTGGGGATTAGACTCTCAATGTATGAATTTGGGGGAGCACATTCAGTTCATAACAAGGTCAAGTTTGCTTTATTTATTCTAATGACACATATAAAATAGCACAGATAAAATGTGGGTCTTCTTTACACTCTTTGCAGTCCCATCTTCTCCCCTCCTCAGAGATAACCATTCTCCTGAGTGACGCCCTTCAGGTCCTCAGTTTACTACACTTCTGTATTCATAAATAAGAGAGAAACATAATTAAGAGAGAAACTAAATAAGGTGCTCTTATTTTGTATACATTCTTTTGATACTTTTTCACCTCACATTATGCCTTTTTCCTCTCCCATTATGTTTTTGAGATCTATCCATATTGACACATCATTGTCAATTGACCATTTTATTATCCAGAGAGATGTAAAATTATAGCAGTTTTTATTTATTTATTTTTTCATAAGGAAACGGTATATGAGTTGGAACTGGATTATTTGTTAAATGCCCTAAAACATTAAGACCACATTCCCCAACTGTGTGCCAAGTCACCCTAGGGCATGTTAGCAAACTCACAGGGGTGAGGCAGGGAATTTTTGAATTTCAAGGGAAACACACTGACATTTGTCAGACCCACACAAGCTACTACAACTGAGTTGTTTAGGTCTATTAGGTGCTTGTTATGGCCTAGGTCCGGAATAGTTAACCACTTCTTTTGGCCTAGGGATGCCATGAAAAAATTATTGAGACACTAACCTTGTCAGGAACTGAGTAAGCTTAAGAACTTCTGCATTAAGAATTAAAAACCATGAACCTGTGTTCTCTCTCAGGCCCCATTACCTGGGGTATAACTATGGGAGTTATAGACAGAGTGCCACAGAGAAAATGGCCAGCCTTGCAAAGCTAAATCTACTTCCTTGATAAAAACAGTGAGTGATGATATGGAGCACCTAGAAGGAAGAGTTTAATGTTTTAACTCTCTGGCAAACTGCCTAAGATGAGTTTCTAAATTGCTTCAAACATGGTTTTCACCCAAAATGCTGCTCTATGATTAAACTCAAATGTGCACTTAGTTATTTACTTGTGCCAGGAGCAGGAGAAGAGTTGAGAGCAAGCTGGGGAGGACTTAGGGGTGTTACTGAGAGTTTGCTCATGAAGATGAGAAGGAAGACCTCTGGCATGGTTTTTAATCAATAACTAACCAGCTTTTACCCACAAGCCATATTTCTAAAGATTTAATCTACGGTTTATCCCTTTGGGGGGACCAAGAACTCAGCTTGAGGAATATTAATGAATACTTAGCCCCCATT
This sequence comes from Taxidea taxus jeffersonii, assembly GCA_003697995.1. Taxonomy (NCBI): domain Eukaryota; kingdom Metazoa; phylum Chordata; class Mammalia; order Carnivora; family Mustelidae; genus Taxidea; species Taxidea taxus. Next base: position 38,900 of record RCUC01039974.1, on the reverse strand, counting down.
TCATCTCAAAGGATAGCACTAGGGTCCATTTTAGGAGTGCTTGCATTCATGCTCCAACAGTCGCTAGGCAAGCTGTCAGGGGCCCTGAACTTTTCTGCAGGGGGAGACACGGATTGAGAAGAAGGGAAAAGTGATGCCATTCTCCTCTGTTTCTCCTCATGGACACATCTGCACGTATTTCCCTCCATAATCCCAGGGCCAAGCCACCTAGCTTGCTTTCCTGGCTCCAGTTTTATCTTAACTCAATTTAGTATTTCATTTGTTTCTATTTAAACATAAAAAGCCTTGAGCGCCTGGCTGGCTCAGTCGGTAGAGCATGTGGCTCTTGATTTCAGGGTTGTGAGTTTGAGCCCCACACTAGGTGTAAAGTTTACTTAAAAAAAGAAAACTACATAAACATAAAAAACTGTGTAACAGAAAAAAGGGAGTGTCTGTTTATAGAAAGTCATGAGGATAGGTTATATAAACCTTTAAAAGGAAACATGAAAAAGTCTGGGTATTAGGGGGAATTGCTGAACTTGAAAAGGGGGAAAAAAAGTAGCTTTTAGAGGAAATGGCTTTTGATTTTAACAAAATTAATACCTCATGTTGCTAAGAAATCTGAGCTGAAAATATACTGTATTTTCTTCCTGACTAAGTGATATCTATTTCCCAAAGGACCATCTGTGGTCATTATGATGTCACCTTGGCAGAAACTTGAGGACATTAGTGGATCAGATATCTTGAGTCTTAATAAAACACCATTAACATTTTAAAATAAATGCTTATATAACCTATTCCTACTTTCTCTGTAGAGGGGACGCTTCCAAAAAATATCATCAAATATATTCTCTTTCAATTATAAATGGATTCAAATGTAATTTTTTCCAGGATGCTAATGTCATATTTTATGACCCATTGCAGAGAAATAAATAATTCGGAGTGTTTTCTGGATTACTGGAATCTAAAAATAAAGCTCGGCTTGAGGTCCTGTAACAGTTTTTGCAAAACCTAAATCCATCCTAAAGGTCAGCATCAGATTCATAGTCATGTTTGCCTCGTCCTTGTATGATTGCCATGCTTGAATAATTGTCTATGGCAGATGGTTTGCATTTTTCCCAGAACTCTGATTTTAGATGGAAAAACACCTAGCAGTGGCATATCGAACTTCATGTCAAATATGCTGATGTGAAGTCTGGTACTAAATGGGGAACTCTGGTACTAAATGAGGAAAGTGATTTCATTACCCACAGTGTAATGAAAACCTTAAAAACTGAATTTCTTTCCTATCCTGTATTGAGAATTTAGGCTAGAGGTGGTAGGTTTGGTCATTCACTAAGCATTTGTGGAAAACCTATTGTATCCATCCAGTCATTGTGCTAAATTTGCAGGGATTACAGAGATCTATCAGAGAGTAGTGGGAGATGATGGGTTGAAAAACAATAATAATAACACCGCAGTGCCAGATCGAGGGAGTGCTTCAGGGAAGACATAAACAAAGGGCTCTGGGAGTTGAGAGAAATGTAAAGGCTTGTGATCAGGGCCTTAAAGGACTAGTTCAGTCTCCATTGGCAGATTTGTTGAGAAAAAGGTAGGGTAATCTAAGCAGAGAGGAATTTATGAGGAAATGCACAGTCTGGAAAATGTAAACCATGTGGTACACAGAGAAGAGCAGTCATGGGTAATCACAGAGGCCCTCCAACACCATGCTATAGAATTAGGAGTTTACTTGGTAGTATCATAATCATGAATATCTTCAAAATGGATCAGAGAAAGATATTCATAGTAAAGTCAGAGAACAAAGAGTTAAATCAACCAAGTGATGCTCCAAATTCATGATGCAGGAAGCTCTTTTGCTCAGTCAAGAGACACTTCCATATTTAGAAAAAAAAAAAATAGATGAAAGCTTTTTGCTATCATTATGTATTTTATAAATTTGGAGATTGTTTTCTAGTGGGGTTCTGAGACAACCCAAGGATTAACAAAGTAATGCATTTGAAAGAACTTCGTAAACAATGAAGTCCTGTTTTATGTGCTTATTTTTAAAATTCCAGTAGTTACCATACAGTGTTCTATTAGTTTCAGATGTGCCATATAGTGATTCTGTATATCACCCAGTACTCATCTTGGCAAGCGGAATAAAGTCCTATTTATCTCTTTCATCTCAAGTAACATGAAACAACAATTTACATGAGCAGAAGAATAATATAACATTAAGGGCATGGAATAGAAGTATTTTATTGTATAAAAACTAATAACATTCTTGAGGACAAAGTAAGAGAGGAGGAGAGGTGGCACGCGGGGATGGAGATAGAAGGGAGCAGGGAAGACAGAAGGAGAAGGGAAGATGGGGGAGAAAGGAAGGCAGAGGGATGGAGGTAGACAGGGTCCATTGAGAGAGACACGGGGTGGGTAGTGGTTAGGTGCACAGCAGGCAGGGACTTAAGATCCCTCACTTGTTCACTTTCCTCTGGGGACAACTTCTCTTCTTCCATCACTGGCACTCCCCCCAGCCTTCTGAACTAAGTACTTCTTGCTCCTCTCCAAGTCAAGGAATAAAGAGAAACTTGGGGTTCAATTAAGGTCATAGTTCACCTGATGACCAGACTCTCAATAGCCTATGAACAGACAGCAGGCTCAGGAATTGCCTCCTTTTGCAAAAGGGTTTGTAGATGTACAATTTTAATGCAAAGACATTTCAGTTTTCAAAGCACCTTATTCTCCCTGGACAGATCAGAAGAAGAGAAATGGTTATAAGGCCTTCCTGAGTAAGTGATATCCAACTCCCCAAAGACCATCTGTGGTCATTATGATGTCACACTGGTAGAAACTTGAGGATATGAGTGGGTCAGATGTCTGGAGACTGAGTAGAAACTATCTCAAGTCTTGATAAAACAATCAATGATTATAGAACATATTTCTGTTTTTTCTTTGGGGGGGAGTCCAGTTTATTACTGTGAAAAGGGTACTGGGTTAAATTAGAAGATCTGAATTTTATTTATTTATTTATTTATTTATTTATTTTGGGTGGGGGAGAAGCAGGCTCCCTGCTGAGCAGAGAACCCGATGTGGGGCTCAATCCCAGGACCCTGGAATCATGACCTGAGCTGAAGACAGTGGCTTTAAACCCACTGAGCCACCCACGCACCCCAGAAGATCTGAATTTTAATAATATTAATGATATTATTAGCTAATAAAAATAGCTACATTTAGTCAACCCTTCCACCAGCCACAGCGTTAGACCCCTGGCACGTGTCATTTCCTCTCCCTGTCACCATGACTGTGTGAGGTCAGCACAATTTTTAGTAAGTGATGTAACTAAGGTTTGGAGAGCTTCAGTGATTTGGCCAAGGGTTTTAGTTCAGGCTCTCTAGGGCTCAAACTATAACCTCTTTGGGTCTCTTATTTCCTTACCTGTAAAACCACTACAATGATTTGAAAAAGAATGAAGATAGAGTTTTTGCACCAAAGACAGATAGTCTGTTACACAATGTCAGGGTTACTGAACTTCTTCTGTAAAGGACAAGATGCAAAATATTTTGGCTTTTCAGGCCACGCCATCTCTGTTGTGACAACTCAGGTCGGCCGCTATAGAGCAAAGTCAGCCAAGACCACATGAACAATGAGCACAGCTGCATTCCAGTCTCACTGTATTACGGACACAGGGGACTGACTTTCATATCACTTTCACATGTCACAAAATATTATTGTTCTTTGTGGTTTTTCCAACTGCCTAAGAACATAAAAATTGTTCTTAGCTTGCAAGTCATTCAAAAACAGACAGGGGGATGAATTTGACCTGCGGGCCTAATTTGCAGATCTTTACTTCATGTGAAGATATCACAGGTATCTATGTCCGCAGAAGATCTTCCTAGAAAACAGGTGCATCTATAAATTAGACATGATAGATAACATTATTTGTAAATGACCAGAAAGAAGTATTTTTTGAGTGGAAGAAACTGTTCTCATCAGTAACCACAAACTCTGCGGTATCTTCTACTTGTGACGGGTGCTATGTTAGAAGGACCTGCTGGAACACACAAGAGTCCATATCTTAGAAGCTAAGACCAAATCAATCCCAATGGAAAGCCCAGGAAAAAAAAAAACTTCTAGGTAAAGAAAGCAATGTTACTAAATTCAGAAAGAGTTGGTTTTTAAAAATAAAAGCATTAAACAGGCATTTAATAGAATTAATGGATAGCTTTTTGAACATCTACAATTATGGGTCTAGAGTTCTCAAGGTCATCAGGTTCCTGGCAAGAAGGACTTGCAAACAGATTTGGAGGCAGCCTCAGTAGAAGTGATTATGAATGTCCCATCCTCGATTTTATCTCCCCATGTTGTCTTCTGGGCCATCTCCCCATCATTAGCACCTCAAAATACAGTATCTAGAAACAAATGTCCATCACCACCCCCTAATCCATGTACATGCGAAAACTCATGTGCACAGGCAAGTACTGTTTTGTCAGATGTGTTTCTGGCTGGAGGGCATTCATTCTGTTGCTTTCTTTAGTCTCTCAAGCATTCTGTTGTGAGAGTTCTCTTCACTGTTTGATACCCTGAAGAAAAGAGTTGATTTGTGGCCCCCTACAACTGTACTTAAAAATATCTTATACAGACATTAGATTTAGGATGTCCTGTTGAGGTTTAAGAACAGTTCTCAAAAATAAATAGATAAAAATTTAAAAATTAAAAGGGAGGCTGGGTGGCTCAGTTGTCAAGCGTCTGTCTTCGGCTCAGGTCATGGTCCCAGGGTTCTAGGATCGAGCCCTATGTGGGGCTCCCTGCTCAGCAGAGAGCCTGCTTCTCCCTCTCCCACTCCCCTTGTTTGTGTTCCCTCTCTTGCTGTCTCTTTCTCTGTCAAATAAATAAATAAAATCTTTTAAAAAATTTTTTATTAAAAATCAAAAAATTAAACACAGGTCTCATTCCTGGAGGGAGTAGCTAGACAGAAATCATCTACCCAAGAGAGAACTCAATGCCAGTGTCCATCATCTGTGAAGGAAACAGGAATCTGAGTTCTGTGTCACCCCACGGAAAAATCTGACTTGTCCTGGACCCAGCCCTCCAAGGGCCTGACTTAGAGGAGAGGTGCCTGGAAAGTGCTTCGGTGAGGTAAACACAAGAACGGAGCCTCGGCCAGAAGACAGGTCAAGAACCCATTTTGTTTAAGCCTTGGAGAGCTGGACATATCTTGTAAGCACATTACAGTCCTTGCTCTGCTCTTTTTTTCTTTGTTTTATTACTCTGGGCTTCAGTAAATTCTAACCAAAATGTTCCAGCCTTGGTTTAGGATTACTGTGAGTTTTAAAAGGAAACATGTAGAACCAAGGTGTTGAAAGGGGAGCAGTGCCCCCCTGAGGCCAGCTCAGGCTGGCAGCAGTAACCGGTGATCCCCTCAAGACTGCAATGCCTATTCGGAGAGCCTCCCTCCTGCACTGTTCCTGCATGCGGGGAGTTGGGATTCTGTGGGGAAGGCCATCTTCCTCATTGGACAGTCTTCAGTATTTCTAAACTCCTTTGCAGATGAGCATTCTTCCGTAGTAAGTGTGAGATGATAGCGTGGAGAATGGGCAATGGGCTGGAGTTTGTGACCTCAAGCAAGTTAATTGACCTCTCTGTGCTTCAGCTTCCTCAATAATCAAATATATATAATTCTACCACTCTGAAATGACGTATAGAGATGAGATAGGTTAGTATATAAACATACCTGCCACAGCACCGGGCTTATTGCTTATCCTCGGTACAAGTTTCTGTTGTTACTATAGTATCTTGCCAGACTAGTTTTTTGATCAGCCTGACTAAGGGAACAAAATGATCTTCTTTCCTGGATCTTCTGACTTCCTGTAAAATTAGTAAACTGTAGTAAAACTCTGGACTTCAGCCCATAAGATCCCAGTGCTAGGTTAGGCACTGTGAGAATTCCCAAACCATTTTACATGGTTCTTGTCCTCTGGGTGCTTACAGACACATCTGAAAAGCCCATGTGGGCTTAATGGTGGCCACACTGTGTGATAGGCTTGATGACGTTGGGCACGAATTTTTTTAGCCTTGCTAGACCTCAATTTCCTCTTTTGCAAAATGGAGATTATAATAGTAATTATAGGGTTATTACGAGAACTAAGTTAATAAAATAAAAAACAGTGCAGACATATGGTAAATGCTGGGTTAGCGTATGTTACCATGAGGCAGTGTGTGGAAGGTGAAATGTGGACAAGAGTGGGGACCTGGAGACAGAGCAGAGGTCCCAGGAGAGGCCACCATGTGCTGGAACGATAACAGAGCCTTCAGGAAAGAAATAAGACAGGAGCTGAGGTTGTGGGTTGGGGAGGGTGGGGACAGGCAAAGATAAGTTCAGGAAGGAATAGTATTACCAAAAACACTAAGAAGGAAATTGGCAGAGACCTTTGTTATTACAGACTACCTTATTAATTTCAGCATGACAGAACCCCTTTGAGAATTGCAATGTGTCATAAAGGGATTTAAACACTTACTGAATATTTTCGGACTTGCAAAAGAGACAGGAGACTGTGAGTGACTTCTCCCTGACAGTGATCTCATGTCAGTTTCTTGAGTTCTACAGAATTCAAGCTAGCAGGGAGCTAGCTTACCACGTTACGTAGCCAGAGGGGGAAATGGAAGAATTTGTATCTGGAGGATCCTATTCTGGCAGCAGATGGCTCCCTTACATACAGGAAGGAAAGAAGCACTGTGGTAGGAATCATTTCAGTCCTTCTTGTGGCTGCCACATATCATATATCATGGGGGCTGAGTTGGGAAATAATCCTTTGCATTGATTTTTTGTGTGAAAGATGATATTAATGCAGTAAGAGGAGCCTCCTTCTTAGGAACTATGCTCACCTCTGAGGATCACAACCTGGTTATTGTTCTTTCTGGGAATGAGAGTCACACACTTGGCAGGACGTACTCCCTTAATTCCCTCATAGAGGTTGCTGTTCAGCCTTAACAGTGCCTCACTTATACACGCCGTAGACAGCACAAATTGGGGCTTCCAATCATCCCAACATGGGAGTACGGTTTTAGTGACAGCACTGGTCAGACACCAGGAAGTTTTCATTTCATCCTTTCTTGATACTTAGACTCTACAGACTTTAGCTGCATCTCACTCCATAGCAGAAGTAATAGGACTAGTCTCTTTTTCCAGTGGACCTCCTAAAGTCCATGCTTGATAAACTCCACTCCATCCTGGCCAGCTTGGCACATTTTCCCATACCATTTCTCCGCATCAATCTGACCTTTGCTAGTGTCCTCTGCTTGGGGTACTGCTGGAGAAGGTATGCAAACGGAGCACATCTGAGTCTTGCAGATTTAAAATAACAGGATTATAGTGTTGGGAGATTACCTAGGACTCCTCTGCTTCCAACTTCTCCTTTTATGGTTTTCTAAAACGCAGAAACAAGAAAGGTTACCAGGTCTTTCAATTCCACCTTTGCCTCCGTAGGCCAGTCTTAAGTCTCCCTTCCTGGCACATGCACTGTTGACTATCTTATTTATTCTGATGGCTGCACCCAGAATGTTCTATGTAAGCTAGGCTGGGGCAGCAGCATCCTGAAAGGAGCTGAGGACTTGTCTTGAAGCTCTATCCACATAGCACACTGCTCTGTCTACTTAGATGCATTTTGGGGAGAAGTAAGATGAATCTAGTGCCATTGTCCCCAAGCCAGTCCTTGGTTCCACTACCATGCTGTGCTGCTCGGCCTCCCTGCCCAACATGATAATTGTGAAGTTTGTTTCGATGAGAAGATGGAGAATGTGAGGCGGAAGTGTTGTGAAGTGGGCGTGTCCTCACCACGGCACACTCTGTTCTCACCCTTTCAGCCTTTTCAGTCCTTAGCCTTTATGGAATCATAAAACTCTTTGAGGATCTGATATAACCATGACCCCTCTCTCCAGAAAAAAAAAATGCCCATGGGCACAACACTTTGAAGATAGTATCAGGTTCACACAGCCTCTGATGAAAATTCTGTCTTAGAAAAAGAGATACTTCTCAAAAATATAAAAACAAAACAAACAAAAAACAACCACCATTCTACCTGCTATATCACATTCTTTCTCTTTATGAGTTTTTTCCCTACAATAACTGTTTAGGACTTCCTCTTTAAAAAAAAAAAGATTTATTTAATTTATTTGCAAGAGTGCATAAGCGAGCATGTGCATATGAGTGGGGGGAGGGACGGAGAGAGAGAATCCTCAAGCAGACTCCCCACTGAGTGCAGAGCCTGAAGTGGGGCTCTTCCCCAGCACCCTAAGATCATGATCTGAGCCAAAAGCAAGAGTGGGATGCTTAACCGACTGAGCTACTACCTAGGCACCTCACTGTTCATACTTCTTAATTTCTAGCCTTATTCCAGAATCTCTCCCAAGGGCTTTCTATACATTAAATAATTTAATTATTACAAGAAACATACAGTGGGTAGGCATTTTTGCCCAGATTAGAAAAGTAAGACTCGTGGAATTTAAGTAACTTTTCCAAGATCACACAGCTGTTTATGTCCAAAGCCTCAATCAATTTATTCAATCAATTTATATGTTTCTTTTTGGGAATACTCAAAGTGTAGGTTTAGAAGAGCAGATGTTATCTGAAAAGGCCATGTATTGATTTCCTTAGGGGTAGAGTAACAACTTAACATGTATGAAGTGACTTAAAACAACAGAAATTTATTCTTTCACAGCTAAAAAACTTATCAGGCCACATTCCCTCTGGAAGCTTTAGGGGAAAATCTGTTCCTTGCCTGTTCCAGCTTCTGGAGGTCACTGGCATCCATTGGCTTGCAGCTACCTCTCTCTCTTTTCACAGTGTCTTCAGTGTGTGTCTGTTATCTTCCTTTGCCTCTCTCTCTTACACGGATGCTTGGAATGGTGTTTAGGGCCCACCTGGATAATCTGGGGTAATCTCCTCATCTCAAGATCCTTAACTTAATTACACCTGCAAAGACTCTTTCCAAACAAGATAACATTGATAGGTTCTAGAGATAAAGGGCCAAGGCAGGATGATAATATATGTAAACAGTTCTTAACCAGGTGAATGACACCACCTCAAGAATACTGATGATAGATTAATGTCAGCCTTGAGAGAGGTTTCCAAAGCAGTGCTTCTGAACTGTGGCTGAAGTGTGTCACACGTTAACACTCGGGCATCTTGGAGAAATATCAATGCCCAGACCCTCCACCAGCCCAACTGATTCAGAATCTCTGGGAGTGGGGCTTGAGCACCAGTACTTTTCCAATGGTCCTCAAATTAACAAAAGATATACCACATGTATACACAGGAAATGACAAAATATTATTGAGAGCAATTAAAGCGCTAAGAAAATAGAAAAATATACCATGTTCATGGATCAAAAGACCCACTATTACAAAGATGTTAAAAATTAATCTATGACTCTAATTGATCTGTAGACACCAACAAAAATCAGAAAAATACTTTTGTGAAAAGCAAAATGATTTTAAGTTTTATGTGGAAGGACTTATTTTTGCCACATTAAAAACTTTGATTTACTAGTGATAAGAAAATCGTGGTCTATCCATACAATGAAATACTAATCAGTAATAAATGGGAATGAACCATTGATATGCACAACATGGATGAATCACAGAACAGTTATGCAATCCAAAAGAAGCAAGACAAGCAAAAAATACATGTTATCTGATTCCCTTCATATAAAAATCTAGAAAATGCAAACTAATCTGTTGAGACAAAAAGCAGATGAGTGGGTTGCCTAAGACGGGAAGCATAAGGGAGGAATGACAAGAAGAGATTACCCTGGGACGGGAGGGTCACTATCTTGATTGTGTTTATATGCAGTTATATGCAGTTTATTGTACTAGAAGTCTTCAGCAATTCTAATACTGGTAAAAAAAATCATAAGTATCAATAAATTATGACAACATTTTTGGTATTTTAAGTCATGTTTCTTACTCAGTCATCAACATAGCTAATCTATTTTTTAAAGTGTCTAATATACAAGTGTATCATGACCCATCAGAATCAAAGACAGAATTTGTATATGGTGCTGAAAAGATGGGCAATTCCTTGCCAGACATGGTATTTCTTTCATATTAATTTTTTTTCAAAGTGTGTGTCTCTGGACCACTTGAACTAGAATAGCCTCGAATATTTGTTAAAATGTGGAATTTAAGAAACAAAACAGGATCATAGGGGAAGAGAGGAAAAAATAAAACAAGACAAAACCAGAGAGGGGGACAAATCATAAGAGACTCTTAATCATGGGAAACAAACTGAGGATTACTGAAGGGGCGGGGTGTGTTTGTGTGGAGGGATGGGGTAACTAGGTGATGGACATTAAAGGAGGGCATGTGATGTAAAGAGCACTGGGTATTATATAAGACTGATGAATCACAGACCTGAAACCAATAATACATTATGTGTTAATTAATTGAATTTAAATTTTAAAGTGTTAAAAAATTAAAATGTATTTAAGAATACAATTTTGTTAATAACAATACATTGCAAATATTTTCTACAAAATTAAGTAGTTTTATTACTTTCCAAAAAAATGCAAATCCCCATTAAGGAATATCAGGGAACTTTCTTAAGCCCTTCCCCTCCCCCCCAAAAAGGTATTTATTTTCAGGAAGTACTATGATTAATGTCATAATAAAGCATTTCTCCAAAAATAATGGAGCTCGGTATTACCATTACTACTATTCAACATCTAACCAAAAGTCTAAATTTGCATAGCAAGAGATGAAAAGACATGAAAAGTAAATGGGACAACTGACAGTCCCTGACTTTCAGACTTGCTACAGGGCTACTGCAGACAAGACAATGTGGTACTGGTCACAGAATAAACAAGCAGATCAGTGGAATAGAATAGAGAGACTACACAGTTACAGGAAACTGATCTTTGACCAAAGGAGCCAAGGCAATTCGAAGGAGAAAGGATAATATTTTCAAAAAATATTCTGGGATAACCAGACATCGGGAACAGAAAAACAAATGAATAAACACAAACCTTAAATCTGTCACAAAAATGAACTCAAAATGGACCATAGATCTAACTGTACAAAACTGTAAGACCCCCTGGAAGATAACACTGGAAAAAAACCTAAGTGCCCTTGGTTTGGCGATAACTTTTTATTTTTTAATTTAACTTTGTCTTTTGAGTAGACGCCACTCCCAATGTGGGGCTTAAACTCATGTACCCAAGACTGAGAGTCACACGCTCAACTGACCAGCCAGGTACTCTGTGTTTGGCAGTAACTTTTTAAATAAAGCACCAGAAGCACAACCATGAAAGAAAAATATTGGTTAAGTTGGACTTCATTAAAATTAAAAACTCTGTTCTGCAAAAGAGCTGGTTAAGAGAATGAAAAGACAAACCAGAGACTGGAAGAATCTTGGCAAAACACATATCTGATAAAGGACTATTTCTCAAAATATCCAAAGAACTCTTGAAACCCAACAGCAAGAAAACAACTTGATTTTTTAAATGGGCAAAAAATATGAACAGACTCCTCACCAAAACAGATATACAGATAACAAGCAGCATTTGAAAGGATGTTTAACATCACATGTCCTTAGGGAGTTGCAAAATTAAAGCAATGAGATACTACTACACACCTATTAGAATGGCAAAGATCCAAAATACTGACAATATCAAATGCGGATAAGGGTTTGGAGCACATGGAACTCTCACTGTCGCTGGAGAGAATGCAAAATGAGGTAGCCACCTTGGAAGATAATTGAACAGTGTTTTAGAAAGTTAAACCTGCTCTTATACTATGACTCGGTAATTGCACTCTTTAGTATTTATCCAAAGGAGTGGAAAACTTATGTGCACACAAAAACCTGCACCCTTGTGTTTATAGCAGCTTTATTCACAATTGCCAAAACGTGGAAGCAACTAAGATGTCCTTCAATGGATGAATAAATAAACTGTGACACATCCAAGCAATGAAATTTCATTCAATACTAAAAAGAAATCAAGCTATCAAACTAGGAAAAGACATGGAGGAAACTCAAATGCATATTGTTAAATGAAAGAAGCCTGTCTGAAAAACCTGCATATCAGAAGACATTCTTGTAAAGCTAGTACTAGGGAGACAGAAAAAGGTCAGTGGTTGCTAAGGGTTACGGGGAGGAGGAAGGAACTGGGGGAGGAGGAGGAGAAGTGTGTACAGGTGGAACACTTGGGAGTTTAAGAGTAGTCAAACTATTCGATATGATACTGTAATGGTGGATAGCTATCATTATATATTTGTCAAAAACAGAATATACAACACAATGAACCCTAATATAAACTATGGACTTTAATTAATAATATTGTATCAATATGGACTCATCAGTTGTAACAAATGTTCCACACTAATGCAAGATGTAGAAGAAACTGGGGAGAAGGGTAAGAGGATAAATGAAAACTCTATGCTAAATTTTTCTGTAAACCTAATACTGTTCTTTTCAAAAGGTCTACCTTCCTGGGGCACCGTGGTGGCTCAGTTGGTTAAGTGTCTGCCTTCGGTTCAGGTCATGATCCATGGGTCTTACGATCAAGTCCCGACTCAGTCTCCATGCTCAGCAGGGGAATCTGCCTTTCCTTCTCCGTTTGCCTCTCCCTCAGCTCATGCTCTCTTTCACTGTTTCTCAAATATATAAATAAAATCTTTAAAACAAATATAAATAGACTCATGTGTTTGGTGGCTACCATATTGAAAAGTGTAGGTCTAGTGATAAAGAGGCAAGATCAAGGAGGAACTTGCATCCTGTGCAAGGGGAGTTGAATTTTCTTCTGTAGGTAATGGGAAGTCTTCAAGGGGATATACATAGGATTTATATGATCAGCTTTGCCTCTGGGAGTGGAGCAGGCTGGAAGCAGAGGAAACCTTTAAGAGATTCCAGTAACAGGCCTCAGTTAGAACATAGTAGTAGAATGAATATGAGATGTGCTAAAAAAGGTAGAATGGATGGGCTTGGGACAGATCTGCGTGTGAAGCACTAGGGTAAGGGAGAAGCAGGGTTACCCAAGGCAGGTTTGGGGCTGCTTAAATCACTGGGCCTGCTATTAAGTCAAAGGCAATTCATCCCAATAAAGAATGCAGAGAGAGGGACTGGTTTGGAGAGCAGATTGGTGTCAAGAGCTAATGAGCTTGGTGTGGAGTGAGAAATCCAGGTGATACATGACTACTTGCAGTGTGCCCAGAGGACCTGGCAGGCCAGCCCTCCCCATCAGAGAGACTAATGAAGTGAAATAATCTGATGGCTCTTTGCCCTTTATTTGGTCATAAGAAGACAGCTGCTTAAAGTGGAATGTAGCTCTTTTATAATTTCAGCAATTCTGGAAGGGGGTCCAAAAGATTCCCTCCTCACAAAAATGAGAACTTATGGCCTACTGTAAGAAAGAACCATGGGTGGCCTCCACTTATTTTATAGAGGCTTTAATTTGATTATAATAGAATTCACTGACTTAATTTTTATTCATTTTGTGTTTTTATAATATTGATTCTTTTGTAATACATCAAAGAACAGAACCTCATGTTTGGGTATCTGCAGTAAAAGTTCCAAATTTTTCTTTCTTTTTTTTTTTTTTTTTACATCTTAATTTAATTTTTTTTTTTTAGTGTTCCAAGATTCATTGTTTATGCACCACCCAGTGCTCCATGCAATACGTGCCCTCCTTAATACCCACCACCAGGCTCACCCAACCACTCATCCCCCTCCCTTCCAAACCCTTAGTTTGTTTCTCAGAGTCCACAGTCTCTCATGTTTCATCTCCACCCCCCCCATTTCCCTCAGTTCACTTTTCCTTTCCTTCTCCTAATGTCCTCCATGTTATTCCTTATGCTTCACAAGTAAGTGAAACCATATGATACTTGACCCTCTCTGCTTGACTTATTTCACTCAGCGTAATCTCCTCCAGTCCTATCCATGTTTATACAAAAGTTGGGTATTCATCCTTTCTGATGGAGGCGTAATACTCCATTGTATATATGGACCACATCTTCTTTATCCATTCATCTGTTGAAGGGCATCTTGGCTCTTTCCACAGTTTAGCAACTGTGACCATTGCTGCTATGAACGTTGGGGTACAGATGGCTCTTCTTTTCACTACATCTGTATCTTTGGGGTAAATACCCAGTAGTGCAATTGCAGGGTCATAGGATAGCTCTATTTTTAATTTTTTGAGGAATCTCCACACTGTTTTCCAAAGTGGCTGTACCAACTTGCATTCCCACCAACAGTGTAAGAGGGTTCCCCTTTCTCCACATCCTTTCCAATGCTTGTTGTTCCCTGTCTTATTGATTTGGGCCATTCTAACTGGTGTAAGGTGGTATTTCAGTGTGGTTTTGATTTGAATCTCTCTGATGGCTAATGATGAACATTTTTTCATGTGTCTGTTAGCCATTTGTATGTCTGCTTTGGAGAAGTGTTTGTTCATGTCTTCTGTCCATTTTCTGACATGATTATCTGTTTTTTGGGTGTTGAGTTTGAGGAGTCCTTTATAGATCTTGGATATCAGCTCTTTGTACTGTCATTTGCGAATATCTTCTCCCATTCTGTGGGTTACCTCTTGGTTTTGTTGCCTGTTTCCTTTGTTGTACAGAAGGTTTTGATTTTGATGAAGTCCCAGAAGTTCATTTTCACTTTTGTTTCCTTTGCCTTTGGAGACACGTCTTGAAAGAAGTTGCTGTGGCCAATGTTGAAGAGGTTACTGCCTATGTTCCCCACTAGGATTTTGATAGATTCCTGCCTCACACTGAGGTCTTTTATGCATTTCGAGTTTATCTTTGTGTATGGTATGAGATAATGGTCGAGTTTCATTCTTCTACACATAGCTGTCCAATTTTCCCAGCACCATTTATTGAAGAGACTGTCTTTTCCACTGGATTTTTTTTTCCTGCTTTGTCGAAGATTAGTTGACCATAAAGTTGGGGATCCATATCTGGACTCTCCACTCTGTTCCGCTGGTCTATGTGTCTGTTTTTGTGCCAGTACGATGCTGTCTTGGTGATCACAGATTTGTAGTAAAGCTTGAAATCAGGCAACATGATGCCCCCAGCTTTGTTTTTCTTTTTGAACATTTCCTTAGTGATTTGGGGTCTTATCTGGTTCCATATAAATTTTAACATTGTTTATTCTAGCACTTTGAAAAATGCCAGTGGAATTTTGATTGGGATAGCATTGAAAGTATAGATTGCTCTGGGCAGTATAGACATTTTAACAATGTTTATCCTGATCCATGAGCATGGAATGCTCTTCCATCTTTTTGTGTCTTCTTCAATTTATTTCATGAGTGCTCTGTAGTTCCTCGAGCACAGATCCTTTACCTCTTTGGTTAGGTTTATTCCTAGGTATCTTATGGTTTTTGGTGCTATAGTAAATGGAATTGATTCTCTAATTTCCCTTTATATATTTTCATTGCTAGTGTATAAGAAAGCAACTGATTTCTGTACGTTGATTTTGTATCCTGCCACATTACTGAATTGCTGTAAGAGTTCTTGGGGGTGAAGTCTTTTGGGTTTTCCATATGAAATATCATATCATCTGAGAAGAGAGAGAGTTTGACTTCTTCTTTGCCAATTTGAATACATTTTATTTCATTTTGTTGTCTGATTGCTGTTGCTAGGACTTCTAGTACTATATTAAACAACAGTGGTGAGAGTGGGCATCCTTGTTGTGTTCCTGATCTCAAAAGGAAGGCTGCCAGCTTTTTGCCATTGAGAATGATATACACTGTGGGTTTTTCATAGATAGATTTTATGAGTTTGAGGAATGTTCCCTCTATCCCTATACTTTGAGAGTTTTAATCAGGAACAGATGCTGTATCTTGTCAAATGCTTTTTCTGCACCAATTGAGAGGACCATGTGGTTCTTCTCTCTTCTCATTGATTTGTTCTATCACATTGATTTGGGAATGTGGAACCACCCTTGCATCCCATGGATAAATCCCACCTGGTCATGGTGGATAATCTTTTTAATGTACCGTTGGATCCTATTAGCTAGGATCTTGTTGAGAATCTTGGCATCCATATTCATCAGAGATATTGGTCTGAAATTCTCCTTTTCGGTGGGGTTTTTGCCTGGTTTGGGGATCAGGATAATGCTGGCTTTATAAAAAGAGTCTGGAAGTTTTCCTTCTGTTTCTATTTTTTTGAAATAGCTTCAGGAGAATAGGTATTATTTTTCTTTGAAAGTTAGGTAGAATTCCCCAGGGAATCCGTTAGGTCCTGGGCTCTTGTTTTTTGGGAGGTTTTTGTTCACTGCTTCAATCCCATTACTAGATATTGGTCTATTCATGTTGTTAATTTCTTCCTCTTTCAGTCTTGGAAGTTTATAGGTTTCCAGGAATGCATCCACTTCTTCTGTGTTGCTTAACTTATTGGCATATAACTGTTGATAATAATTTTTGATGATTGTTTCTATTTCCTTGGTGTTAGTCATGATCTCTCCCTTTTCATTCATAATTTTATTAATTTGGGTCCTCTCTCTTTTCTTTTGGATTAATTTGGCCAGTGGTTTATCAATCTTGTTGATTCTTTCCAAGAACCAGCTTCTAGTTTTGTTGATGTGTTCTACTGTATCTCTAGTTTCTATCTCAATGATCTCTGCTCTAATCTTAATTATTCCCCTTCTTGTGCATAAGGTTGGCTTAATTTGTTGTTGATTTTCTAGTACTTTAAGGTGTAAAGAGAGCTGATGTATTCTGGATTTTTCAATTTTTTTGAGTGAGGTTTGGATGGCTATGTATTTCCTCCTTAGGCCTGCCTTTGCTGTATCCCATAGGTTTTGTACCAATGTGTCTTCATTCTCATTGGTTTCCATGAATTGTTTAAGTTCTTTTCTGATTTCCTGGTTGATCCAAACATTCTTGAGCAGGATGGTCTTTAGCTCCCAAGTGTTTGGATTTCTTCCAAACTTTTTCTTGTGATTGAGTCCCAGTTTCAAAGCACTGTAGTCTGAGAATATGCAGGGAATAATCTCAGTCTTTTGGTATCAGTTGAGTCCTGATTTGTGACCCGGTATATGATCTATTCTGGAGAAATTTCCATGTGTGCTCGAGAAGAATGAGTATGTGTCATTCAAAGCTCTAGTTTCTTTGTTGATTTTCTGCTTGGAAGATCTGTCTATTACTGAGAGTGGCATGTTCACATCTTCTACAACTAATGTGTTCATATCAATATGACTCTTCATTTTGTTTAACAGTTGGTTTATGTAGTTGGCTGCTCCCATGTTGGGGGCACAAATATTTACAATTGTTAGATCTTCTTAGTGGATAGACCCTTTAAGGATCATGTAGTGTCCTTCTTTATCTCTGACTACACTCTTTAGCTTAAAATCTAATTTATCTGATATGAGAATCACTACCCCAGCCTTCTTTTGAGGCCCATTTGCATGTAAGATGGTTCTCCATCCCTTCACTTTCAGTCTGGATGTATCTTTAGGTTCAAAGTGTGTTTCTTGTAGACAGAATATGAACAGGTCCTGTCATTTTATCCAGTCTGGAACCCTGTGCCTTTTTATGGGAGCATTTAAGCCATTCACACTGAGAGTTCAATTTCTTCTTGATTTAAGGAGGTGAAAATCTGATCCCAAGGTTTGTTGTTTCTCTACTGGCTGCTTCATGTGTTGGAGAAAAAGGGGAAACAAAGAATAAGTGTTTTTGCCCATCATTTTTTACCTTTAGAGATCATTAATAATCATAAATAATTGTAGATTTTTAAAAATAATTTTATTTGTTTGTTGGATGTATAGTTGACATGCAATATTAGTTTCATGTGTATGACATAATGATTAGACATTGATATACCTTATGAAATGCTTACCATGCTAAATGCAGTTATCATCTGTCATCATTTATCACCATATAAAGTAATTACAATATTATTGGCTATATTTCCTAGCCTATACATTGCATTCCTGCATACTTGTGACTTATTTATTTTCTAACTGGAAATTTGTACCTCTTAGTTCCCTTTACCCACTTCACCCATCCTCCACCAATCTCCCCTATGGCAACTACCAGTTTGTTCTCTGTATCTATGAGTCTATTTCTATTTTGTTTTGTTTGTTCAATTATTGTTTTTTAGATTCCCCATAGAAGTGAAATCGTACAGTATTTATCTTTCTCCGTTGGATTTATTTCACTTAGTGTAATACCATCTAGGTTGATCTATGTGATTGCGAACGGCAAGATTTCATTCTTTTTTATGGCTGAGTAATAGTCCATTGTATATATATACCACATCTTCATCCATTCATCTACCCATGGATTCTTGTGTTACTTCCATATCTTGCTATTGTAAATGAGGCTGCAATAAACATAGACGTGCATATATCTTTTTAAATTAGTGTTTTCATTTTCTTTGAGTAAATATCCAAAGTAGAATTACATGACCATATGGTATTTCTGTTTTTAATTTTCAAAGAAGCCTCTATACTATTTCCCACAGTGGGTGTATCAATTTACATCCCCACCAGCAATGCACAAGTGTTCCCTTTTCTTCCAATCCTTGCATACATGTTTTTTCTTGTCTTTTTGATACTAGCTCTTCTGACAGGAATGACGTAATATCTCATTGTGATTTTGATTTGCCTTTCCCTGATGATTAGTGAGGTTGGGCATCTTTTTATGTATCTGTTGGCCATCTTTACGTCCTCTTTGGGAAAATGTCTGTTCAGGTTCTCTGTCCATTTTTTAATCAGATTGTTTGTCTTTTTGGCGTTCCATTGTATATTTTGGATATTAATCCTTTCTCAAACATATCATTTGCAAATATCTTCTCCCATTCAATAGCTTCTCTTTTTGTTATATTGGTAGTTTCCTTCACTGTGCAAAAGCTTTCTAGTTTGATGTAGTCCCATTTGTTTGTTTTGCTTTTGTTGAGGAGACAGACACAACAAATATTGCTAAGACTAATGGCCAAGAGTTTACTGCCTGCATTGTCTTCTAGGAATCTTATGGTTTCAGGGGATGAAATGCTCTGTATATTTGTTAAGTCCACCTGGTCTAATGTGTCATTCAAAGCCACTGTTTCTTATTTATTTATTTACTTAAGATTTTATTTATTTGAGAGAGAAAGAACAAGCATGAGTAGGGGGAGGGGCAAAGGGAGAAGTCCAATTCGAAACTCAATTCCAGGACCCTGAGATCATGACCTGAGCTGAATGCAGACGCTTAACTAACTGAACTACCCAGATGCCCAAAGCCACTGTTTCCTTACTGATTTTGTCTGAATGATCTATCCATTGACCTACATTCAGTAGTAGATTTAACTTAACATAAATAAATAAACCATTTTGAACAAAAGTGATGAGAGTGGACATCCTTGTCTTGTTCCTGATCCTAGGGGAAAACTCTCATTTCTTCCCCTTTGAGTATGATGTTAGCTGTGGGTTTTTAAGTCTACAACATTCTTGAAGGTAATCCTTTAACTTTGAGATAAAAACATTTCATAAAATGGAGCTTACTTCGTCTAGTATGACTTCCATCACAATTGGTCAGCTCTGTTTATTTATGTTAAGTTAAATTCACTACAGAATGTAGGTTTGTGCTCTGGTGTTCTGAAACGTAAAGTCCTTTGTTTCTAAAGAAAACTGGTAACAGTTTTCATGCTATCTTTTTCTCAAGGTAAATATAGCCAATTCCTACTTTTTTTTTTTTTCTAACAAGATTCTCTGGAAGCACTCTAGGTCTCGCATGTTTCTTTCTAAGTTGCTGCTATGTTAAAACTAGGAAAAATTAGTTATATAAGGACTAGAAGTCCAGTGAGTCATGGGAATACAAAATATATTTTCACACTTGATTTTTTTCAATAATAGCGATAAAGGTGATAATAATAATATCAAAATTTTAATGATCCTTTTATTTATATCAGACATATGCTAAATGTTTTATAAGTATTACCTCATTTTATGCTCAACTCTGTGAGGTAGATGCTATTATTATGTATATTTTATAAATAAGAAATTTGGACTGTTGAGATGTTTACAGATGAACTGCGACCCCTATAATAGTGTATAATAAACTACCAAAAATCTTAGTGGTTGAAAACAATGCTAATTTATTATTTTTTTTGACAATGCTAATTTATTATCACACATCTACAGGTTGTCTGGAGTTGGGCTGATCTAGGTCAATCCCAAGTGGATAGCCGGATATCCCACTGAAAGACTGGTTCAGGCAATTTTGCTCCATTTGCCTCTCATTCTTCTCCTGGGACGGAAGAGTTAGCCAAGGTGTGTTCTTCTCATGGCAGTGACACAGGCTCAAGAGGGAAAGAAGAAATGTGGGATCTCTAAAGGCCTTGGCTTTGAACTTGGCACAGTTGTCACTTCCACATATCCCATGGGGCAAAGCAAGTCCTATAGCTAAGCTCAAAGTCAAAGGGGGAGGAAGAATACAAGTCCATAGTAAGGGTGTGCATGCCAGGGGGCGTGAGGAATTAGAATCACTGATTCAGTGTAGCACAAAAGGCTAAATAATATTTCCGAAGGCACATCTGTTGTAGATAGCAGTTAGGGTTTGAATTTGGCTGAATGCAGCAGAAAACCTAAATAACAATGGCTTAAGGAGGTAAAGGTTTATTTTCTCTGACGTAATGGGAAGTCCAGAGGTAGCTAACCAAGAAGACTGATACGGATGCTCTATAATATGGGAACAGACCCAGGCTCCTTTGCAGATTTTTGTTTCACCCTCCTTAAGGTGTGGTCTTCATCTTCTTGTTCACCATAAGGCTGGAATTTTAGCCAGTACATTCTCATTTCAAGCACAAAGAAAAGGGAAGGAGACAGACATAAAATGAACAGGGCTTTCTCTGACGCCCTATCCAGTGACTCACTTGTATTTCACTGGCCAGGACCCTATCACATGCCACCACCCCTAGCTGAAAGGGGGATGAGATACCTTGTTCTTTTCTTTTCTTTTGTTTTCTTTTCCTTTCGGCACAGAACACTGTCATTCACAACGCAATCACACAATCACACAATCACACAATCAGGTTTAGTAAGAAAGAAAAGAAAATTGATATTAAATGGGCAGTTAACAGCATCAGACACATTTAGGAAATATTTGTGCCAGGATTTGCCTATTCATCTAAAATTATACTTAACATGATGACATTATTCTTAGCATCTTAAAAATATTTAATATTCTAATTTATAAGTAATATATGCTCATGAAAGACATTTTGGTAGATATCTTAAACTATAAAGAAGATAACAGCCATGATCTCGTTGCTTAGATATCACCACTGTTAAAATTTTCCTATTTCACTTTCTTTTTGGTTGTTTTACCTTGTGTATTTAGAATTTCCAGATTGGGCAGAGTCTCTACAAATAGCTAGCCCCCCCCCATTTTTTTTTCTTCATTTTGTTTTATAGATAATGTATACTCATTATAGAAAATCTAGAAATACTAAAAGGTATGAAGACATAAAAATAATAACTTAGGGGCGCCTGGGTGGCTCAGTAGGTTAAAGCCTCTGCCTTTGGCTCTGGTCATGAGCATTGCATGGGGTTCTCTGGTCAGCAGGGAGCCTGTTTCCTTCTCTCTCTCTGCCTGCCTCTCTGCCTACTTGTGCTCTCTTGTCTGCCAAATGAATAAACAAAATCTTTAAAAAAAAATAGTAACTTAGCCATACTCAAATAATAAATAAAATGAGTAATAACTTACCCTTACTCAGATCCAAATATTGTTAATTATACTAGTAAATGATTAATACACTTTATATATGTGTATATTACATATGCATATATATGAATATAATTGAGGTCATGCTGGATATACCTTTTGCATTTGGCTCTTAAAATCATAAGACAAACTCCTAAGGTTTTTGTTCACACTATTTTTAATATCTGCCTGATATTTCCCTTTATCAACATTCCTTAAATATCAGGTAAAGTTTAGATTTCTAATGTTTTGTTATTATTATTATTATGCATCTTGCTACTCCACACATCTATTTTTGCACAAGCTTCATCTACTTTGTAGGAAAATTCTCTAGAAGGGGAAAAATAACTTAAGATCCTTTTATACTATGACTTGTGCATTTTCGTGTTTATTCGTTTCCTAGTAATCTGAGAATGTTCTTAAGCAAGGTATATACAGTACAGTTCATGCTTGAACACCATGTGTTTGAACTGTGCAGGGCCACTTATATTCGGATTCTTTTGATAAATATACTACAGCTCTGTAAAGGTATTTTCCTTATGATTTTCTTAATATTTTTTGCTCTAGCTTACTTTATTGTGAGAATATATTATATAATATATACAACATATAAGATGTGTTAATTGATTGTTTATGCTATCAGTAAGCTTCTGGTTAACAGTAGGCTATTCGTAATTAAGTTTTTGGGCGAAGTCAAAGTTATATACCATTTTTCCTTGCGGGCTTAGGGGGTTGGGGGTGGGGACAGGCAGGCAGGTGTTGGCATCTAACCCCCAGGATGTTCAAAGGTCAACTGTATTCCTCTGCTATTTGAGAAAATATACTGGCAGTAGCTGGTTTAAAAATAGAAGTTTGTTGATACTGGTTTCTGGTGCAGGTTTAATCCCCTGTTACTTCAGGTCAGTAGGTGGACCTAATGAACCTTACTGTTAAGGAATAAAACCTCATTATCTCAACTCCAGTCAGGGTGTGGTTCTTATCTTGTACTTCCTGAATGTTTGGTTTTCTCTCTTCCAGCATCTTACACCATCTTGTTACAGACTTCTTGGAACGGGAGATGAAATTAAACAGTGATCCTTTTTGCTTTTTTTTTTTTATACAGTTTACTTTTCTAAAGATTTTATTTATTTATTTGAGAGAGAGCCGCCCTCTGGAGAGCACAGGCATGCGGGGCAGCAGACACAGGAAGAGGGAGAAGCGCGGGGGAGGGGCAGAGAGTCCAATACATATCCATCCCAGGACCGCAGCTGAAGGCAGACACTTAGCACACTGAGCCACCCAGGTGCCCCTTGCTTTTGTTTTTTAAAACAAGATACTTTTATATAAACTCCATTCAACAATACAGCCTCTCTATTTTCCCATCCTCTCCAAACTGGCTTGTGCCTCCCTCTGGTTCCCTTTTAAAGAGTATATAGGTTCCAGCACTAGCAAGAGTTAACCTTAAAAATAAAGCTGCCAGTTGGTTTACTAGCAAAAAAAAAAAAAATTTTTTTTTTTTAAGGAATAACAGACAACTGCAATTTGGAACAAGAGAGTTACACAAAACCATAGGCAAATCCAACAAAGGAAAGGAACATTACTTTGTTGAGAAGAAAGAGAAAGTTGGAAGGGGTTGTTTTCAATAAAAGTCCATTGGAGAAAAGGAAGAGTTCAGGGGGATGAAGGTTTCTCATTGGCAGAGTTGCAGGGGTAGTCAATTTCTTATAGGCTACTATATATGTATTTCCCTGTTCAGGCCTGTAATTGATGATTCTTTCCTTTTGAGGATTCTTTTGTTGGGGTGTGTAACTGAAAATTCTTCCTACAATTTAATGTGGAGTGGTAGGGGCTCCCCCTTCCAGGCTCCCCTTCCAGCCTCCCAAGTTTGCTTTTAGTGAGGCCCCTCTTTATTTTCCCCCAAGTAAATATCATTAAGAAATCTTGTGTTTGACACCGTTAACCACTAACCGGTAGTGAACCCGTCTTTCTCTACCTGGGGTTTGGGACCTTCCATTTTTTTGTTTGTTTCTGTTTTTTAAAAAATTCTTGCCCATCCTCTGGAGTTTGGGCCCAGCCACGCCTCCTCATGTTGGCCCCGCCCACGCCGGCCCCAGCGTCCTCTCTCCATGGTTACTGGGCCCACGCGGAGAACAAGCCGCCTGCCCCAAGGCTGCGCAAAACCCGGGCAGACGGGAAGAATCGGATAGACTGGGCTCTAGCTCTCCAAGCCTAGGTGAGCCCGGTGAGCCCGCTCGGGGCTCTGCGCCTTTCAGCCCGAGGTGTACCGCGAGAGGAGGGAGCGTGGGGAGAAGGCAGAGCCCCCG
Source organism: Taxidea taxus jeffersonii (assembly GCA_003697995.1). NCBI lineage: Eukaryota > Metazoa > Chordata > Mammalia > Carnivora > Mustelidae > Taxidea > Taxidea taxus. The sequence goes on along the minus strand of RCUC01039974.1, from coordinate 14,971 downwards.
TGGCTGGAGACCTCGTGCAGCCTCGGTTGAGACTTAACTGTCGGTCAGAATTCCTTTCTCAGCGCCCACACTGGGCGGAAACAGAGGTTGTTTCCGCCCAGAGGCGCCCAGGTCCGCAGGTCAGACCTCCAACTCTGCTGGGCGCCGCTCGCACCGCAAAGGCCAGAAATCCGGAGAGGGGGAGAAGTGGGGCGGGGAAGGGTCCCCAGGGGAGTCAGTAGCGACCCCCTGCGCGGTGCCCGGCCGCGCTCGCGAACGCGCACACACGGACGCGCACACACGGACGCGCACACACGGACGCGCACACGCGCAGCTAACCCTGAGTACTTGTTGCGGGCTGCCGTTTTAAATGCTTATTTTTTGCCACGCACTATTTTAACCACTAGGTATGGAGAACTCACTTAGGTCTTGGGACAACTCTGGGGAGAGGGAAGTAGTTTTATTAAAATTTTCAGAGGAAACCGGCCTACAGAGAGGGGAACAAAATACCTAGGGTCTCAGCTAGAAAACGGTCAGGTCACCACCAGAATCCCAGGCAGTCTGGTTCTACCGGACCAAATGCCAGGTGCTACCTTATCTGAACGCTAATAATGCTGAGAGTTCGCTCTATTTACCCGGATTGCCTTTGTTATTCTCTACGTGCACGGACTTCCTGTGCTCAGTGACTGATGCTTAGAAAGATCAGGAAACTCAGTATCATTAAGACGTACCACCCTTTACTGATTTGTAGTAAATGGATTTAATAACTACGAGTTCATCTTTCAAAATTTTCATATTTCACATAATTTGCTTTATTATTATTTTTCTTTTATGTTTTTAGTTAGAAATCCAAACTCCAACTTGGTTGTGCAGGAAAGAGAATTTAGATGATCTCAGCAGGAATTCTTTTCCAAGAGTCCCATATTCCAAGAGTCCCATTAAATCTACCTCCCCAATACGGTTTAGTCATTACATTTTTAAAAAATTCATGATATAAATACGCTTTTGGTGACCACTATCATTTAAATTGTCAACCTAAAAACCAGAAACCGCTTCAAGAGGCAAAGTGGTTATTTGCCATAAAAGGACTGCAAGTGGGGATGTACGGGTTTAAGTAGAAACCCAAATAATGTGCCAATTCAAGGAGGTGGACTCACGGGTTTTATGGAAGAAAAAAGTTTAAGTTTTTTTTTAAGTAAGTTGTTTTTAAGAAGAGCTCATTGGTGCTGACAAGCAGGGCTAGATTTGTATTTCAGTCATTGGTCAGGTAAAGTAGTCGCTAGTCAAAAAGTTCCTATTTATCATCATGCTTTTCAAACAGAATTATCTTGCTCTTGCTGACTTATTGGAATGTTGGCAGTTTGGGTTAGTTCAGAGATTTAGAAAAGAAGACAATGCCCAGCTCTGTTTTAAAAATGGCTCTACTTAGGTCATTTTCACAAAATAGGAAATATTTCAATCCCGATGTGAAGTCCTGGTTGCTCTTTCTGTCATCAACAAACTCCTTCATTTTAATAAATATAAAACAGTTTTTTTAATTTTTCTAAATGCTAATAAATACTAATAAGTTAATAATAGTATAACTCTTTACAAGTATAATGAGAAATCCAACAAGGAAAAATCACATATAAATGCAATTTTTGAAAAAATCATTGTTTTTTTTAGCCAGGATGCCTCCCACTCAGGCAGAAAGTGTTATAAAGAATATCATTCGAGAAATAGGACAAGAATGTGCAGGCCATGGAGAGATTGTTTCTGAAACTCTGGCTGCTTTTATGGTAAGAATGAATATTTTTTGAACTACTGCTTTATTAAAAAATAGTTTTAAGTGGTGCCCATTTCCCTCTTAAAATTTTTTGAAGCTTTCCTAAATGTTATCCAGTTGAAAACATATTGAGATGGTTGGACAAATTAGTGAAAAATATTTTTTCTATGAAGCATGTCATTCTAGATTTATAGAGACTGATTTAGAAGATCTTGATTTGTTTTAGAAGTATCGATAATGTTGTTGTAACATTTATTTTTGTTCACTGTTGTAAAAATTACTCACTGCCTTGATCTCTCTATTCTTACTTTTGGTCTCTCTATTCTTACTTTTGGTTTAACAGTACATAATAAAAATAGAATTTTTAATTATTTAATATAAAATCTAGTCATTGCTTTCAATTTATTTCTCCACATAATTTTTTGAACACCATAATCAAATTTGATGGTTATTGCTTCCTTCAACCTCTAATGATGGTGCTGATGAATTGGATAATAAGAAAATCAGCTGACTAGTAATTCGACCCCTGAGTAATCAGGAGACAGTTTAAAAAATGGAAACAAACTGGTTTCATAATTATGTGAAATAAAATTATTTAATACGTTCTTTCCTATTCTTAGGTGAAAGCTGTTGTCTTAGACCCAAGTAATGGCTTTAACATGGACAGACCCCTCGTGAAAAGTGATGTACAGAAACTTGTTAAGGTGATTTTACAACATTTCTCAAATTTTTAAATTATTTATTTGCAATTCTGAATACAATATTTGTATGAGCCATTATTGCCTTCAGCCTCATGATAGAAAACCAAAGGAACCAGTGGTGCAGGCAAATGTGAGATTTATTGTTTCTCATAAAGTCTAGAGATACATAAGTGGTTTTTCTTGGCTTCCTGGGTCACCTTTGTGCATAAGGCTCTCCTCTCATGGTTACAAGATAGCTACTCCACCTCTCCGTAGGTATGAGGGGAAAGAACATAGGGCAAAATGTGTGTGCCAGTTGGGTCTGTCACTTTCTATTCAGAAAGTAATAGCTTTCTCAGAAGTTTTCTCATCTCCTTACGTTTATGGATCAGAATGATACTGCAAGCAGGCCTGGGACATTGATTTCTTCTTCTTTTTTCAGCTGAAAAAATCTTTTCCCCAGTCCAGACTGGGGCTGTTCTTAAGGAAGGATGGGTATGGATACTGGCAGGGAGCAATGTCTGCCCCTGTAGTTTCAAGATATCTTGTTATTAATCTAATGTTACATTGAGAACATTAACTGACTCGTTGTATACTATAAAATTACATAGCACTAAATTAAGATTCAGATAATTATTGATTCAATGTCATTTGTGTTTTTCTTTTCTTTTTTTTTTTTTAAAGATTTTATTTATTTATTTATTTGACAGAGAGAGATCACAAGTAGGCAGAGAGGCAGGCAGAGAGAGAGAGAGAGGGAAGCAGGCTTCCTGCTGAGCAGAGATCCCGGGACTCGATCCCAGGACCCTGAGATCATGACCTGAGCCAAGGGAGCGGCTTAACCCACTGAGCCACCCAGGCGCCCCTCATTTGTGTTTTTCAATTCTAAAAGAAACACTGAAGCCACAGCAAATAATTCAGTAAGAAATCAAGGATTTGTGTCTGAAAACCAGTTTTAAGAACCAAAGAAGGCAGGAATTTTAGACATTAGTTTTTTCACTTTTTTTTCCCCCAAAGATTTCATTTATTTATTTGAGAGAGAGCATGAGCAGGGAGAAGAGCAGAGGGACTACTGCCCTATGCAGGACTTGATCCCAGGACCCTGAGATCATGACCTGAGCTGGAAGTCAGACGCTTAATGGGGAGACTGCTTCTCCCTCGCCCCTCCACCCTGCTCCTGCTCTGTTGCTCAATCTCTCTTTCTCAAATAAATAAATAAAATCTTTTTTTAAAAAATCATGTGGACAAACTAATTTTTGTATTTGTGGAGTCTGTGTTTAATTTTTTTTTTAAGATTTTATTTATTTATTAGTTAGAGCGAGCACAGGCAGACAGGGAGGCAGGGAGGCAGGCAGAGACAGAGAGAGAAGCAGGCTCCCTGCCAAGCAAGGAGCCCGATGTGGGACTCGATCCCAGGATGCTGGGATCATGACCTGAGCCGAAGGCAGCCGCTTAACCAACTGAGCCACCCAGGCGTCCCTGTGGAGTCTGTGTTTAGAACAGTCCCTGTGCACGGGCTCCATAAAGGCTCAGTGTCAAGGCATCACTCTTGTGTTCCATCCCCGCCCTCCAGGAAACGCTGGGTTGGTGCTCAGGCAGGTTCATTGAGGGTGTCGGTGCTGATGTGCCTGCCAGCTGTAGATACAAAGCCTAAGGGGTGAGATGGGAAAGGAAGGGGAGGAGAGGAAAGAAAAGAAAAATTCAGGTTGTTCATCTAATCTAAAGGGACACAGCGGAGAAGTGGAATGAGCCTGCTATGTGGGAGGAAAAGTGGGAGAAAAGAAGACCAGAGGATGACTGATAGAAGGCAGAGCTAGAGAAATTTTGTGAGCAGAAGAACATTTAGGATTGTGGCTCCTGCCACACCTATGGCCAGACCTCGTCATATCACAGGCAGAGGGGAGAGGGAAACAGTTATTGATGCCACATCATAACAGCTTTTCATAAAATGCAAGTAACCCCCCGAATCAGCAAAGAAGTGTTGTTCAAGGCTCAAATCGTAATGAGGAACTCTAGGTGAGCTCTGGACAGAAGCATAAACTTCATGGAGCACTTACCCACATTCAGGCTGCCTAGACTAACCAAGATGTCAAGATTCCTGCCTTCGGCTAGACTGTTAGCCACCTGCGTCTGGTGATCTTACTGATCTCAGGGAAATAACTTATTACTCAATAAATGTTGTCTGTTGGGTAAACTGTGAAGCATGAAGTCCTCAAAGAGAAAATAATAATAAAAGGGATTATTGGTGGATAAATAACAGACACCATTGCTTTGATGTTTCTCTTAATTTTTTTTGAAAAATAACTTTAAAAAATACTTCTGAGTATTTCAGAAAATATAACTAGAAACATTCATGGGTATTCTCTTCTAGCTTTGTGTGTCTCGGCTGTTGGATAGTAAAAATCCATCCCTGGACACCATTAAGATGCAAGTCTACTTTGATATGAATTATACAAGTCGAGGTAACATATATCTACCTATTTTGATACCCTTTTTGAAAGATTCCTATTGTATTTCAGGGAATAAAAGCTATACTATTATGTTAACAACGAACAATTTAATTTTTTAATCTATCTTTTGAAATTTTTTTCCAACTTTGAAGAATACGGTAAAGGCGGAAATGCTAAATGAGAAAACACCAGTGGTTTTTGTGAGTGTTCAAAGTAAATTCTAATTATGCCTATGATAGCTATGTTTCCAAGTCTATTGTGTTTTAAATGTTATATCACTAATAATACACAATAATTAGAAATTAAAACAACCAGCCGATTGAAGTTAAAAGTTTCTAACTTGTTGATATTTTTTTGGTTTTGGTTTATATCATTATTTTATAATGATTACCTAAATTAGATAACTAAACCAAAATGGAAAGAATGATGAAAAATTTCAGTTTAGAACATATTTCCTTAGGTAAATAGTTTGATACATACATCAAAGACACACTGGCAACAAGAGGAAAAGGAAAAAAAATTCCTCTATAGCCTAGAAAGCCTTGACCCCACTGTAATGCAATCATTACCAACCATTTGGTGATTTTTGTTGTCCTTTTTTCCCTCTATGTACTGAACTTCCAGTTATGCTCCATACATACATTCCTTAATACTAATTTTGCTTTTTGCTTAATACTAATGAGATGTTAGAGTGGTAAGTCATCATGGAATTGATGATTCTCAGCTGCTTTTGTTGTAAGAGTATAGGTGTGAACAGTACATGGTTGATATGTGAATTATTGCCCTTGAAATAGTAAAATGGGGCGTGTTACTGAATTAGCTGCAAGAATTGTAATACTGGTGGATTGTGGCTCCTGCCGCACCTATGGCCAGGCCTCATCATATCACAGGCAGAGGGGAGAGGGAAACAGTTCTTGATGCCACGTCATATCACCAATAACGCTATTCAAAGGAAATTTACCGAGAACTAAAATAAAAATACCCATAATTGAATAGGAAGATTTACACTACAAACGTGTATTTCTACTGTATGTGCTTGCATATGGCATACCACCTGTGCTTACATGGAATGTTATGTGTAAATATCTGTATACTATGTATATTTTTACTGTATGTGTTTATAATACATATATTATAAATTGCTCTCTATACTTTCTGCTTCATTAGGAAGTTTCAGACTTTTTAGATATTACTGTTTGGATCGTATGTTGAAAGTCTAAGGTACTTTGACAAAGTATGCCATTTAAAGGGCTGCAATCAATCTTTCCTACTAGATTGTTGCCTTGATGTTCCTTGTTGGCCACTGTGTGTTTTTTATTTTGATTAGTACACCTTAAGAAAATACTTGTCTTTGTGTCATAGGATTGCCATACCCAAGTCATTTTCTTTTCTGGTCCTACTTTCTTACACGAGGATTGTAAATCAAATATATGGAACATTGTCTTTTGCCAATTTTAGAGGAATTTCTTGAAGAACACCACCGAGTCTTGGAGTCTAGGTTAGGCTCCGTCATGAGAGAAATTACAGATAACAGAGCATGTGCCAGAGAAGAATTGGAAAGCCTCTACCGAAAGATTGTCAGCTATGTGTTACTGCGCTCGGGGCTGGGATCTCCTACCGATATCAAGATTGTTAGAGAGGCGACAGGTAAAAAACCTAGATAATTTCCATTCCACATGTAAAAAAGGTGTGAACATTGCATCTTATAAAAGGTGTTAAATTCAAAGTATTGAAGACCAAGGTTCCCTTTTTATCTGGAAAAAAAAAATTAGCACAAGTAAGAGGTTAGAACTTAGACTCCTTTTCCACCGTGTATTAGCTCTAAAACCCAAGCAGCAGCTCTGGAAGATGTGTGTTGTTAATTTTCTTAGAGCTGCACATATCCAGGGAACCATCACTCCTTATGAGAGAAACACTGACAATGCGATTGACAGTACCAGGCCAGGGGCGCCTGGGTGGCTCAGTGGGTTAAACCTCTGCCTTCAGCTCAGGTCATGATGTCATGATCTCATGATCTCAGCGTCCAGGGATCAAACCCCAGGTCAGGCTCTCTGCTCAGCAGGGAGCCTGTCTCCCCATCCCTCCCGCCCCTGCCTGCCCGCCTTCCTGTCTGCCTATTTGTGATCTCTCATTCGCTCTGTAAAATAAATAAATAAATATCTTTAAGAGTATAAGGCCGGCTGGGAAATGGGGACCCCTGGAAAGGGAGATTTCGTATTGATGAAAGGAGTTGCATCTGTCACCTAAAACAGATGATGGAAAGGGACACTGTTGCATTCTCAGGAAGAATTTGCCCACTTTATTAATTTAAAGTAAGGAATAGGCAAGATTTCTAGCCTTTTAATGGCTTTCCTCCACAATTATTTTAAAACAGCGATTTTTCTCCTCAGAATCCTAATTAGAAAACTTGTTTTAATGCCCATCATCAAAACATTACTGATGGGTGCTTAATTATTGAAAAGAGACCCAAGGCAGTGGCATTATTTTCCGTAACCCAGCTCTGATAAGTGATAAATTTTGCTATGTATTCTGCAACCAGGTATCAGCAATTTAAAGAATCGGGTAAGTAGCTCTATAAAGACACCCCTCTAAACTTTCTGCTGCCAGCAACCTATGATTTAAGTTCTGTTATCTTTATTCTACCATTTTGTTGTCCTTTTTGTGGTTTGTTTCAGCTGCCCTGCAGAGCATTTTTCCTCAGGCTGAGCTTGGGACGTTTCTAACACTTTCTAAAAAGGACAAAGAACGCCAGCTGAAAGAATTCACCATGATTGTTACAGGGATTCGCTTATTTAACCGAGACTGTGGAAAGGGAGGAGAAGGCATTGATGACTGTAGGTATATCATTAGGTTAAGTATGCAGGTTATGCAGGTTTAAAATCTAACTTGCATAGTGAGGAAAATAATGCACAGTATTTCACTGACATTCTTAGATTTAAGGTATGCAGGTCTCTAAATTAAAACAATTTTTTTTTTTAGAGAGGGAGAGAGTGCATTTGAGCTGGGGGAGGGGCAAAGCGAGAGGGAGAGGGAGTGAATCCTAAGCAGGCTCCACACTCAGCACAGAGCCCAACGTGGGATTCAGCCTCATGACCCTGAGATCATGACCTGAGCTGAGGTCAAGAGTCGGACGCTCAACTGACTGAGTGGTCCAGGTGCCCCTCAGGTATGCAGTTTTGACTCTACCTTAGGTACAGTTACTGTTCATAATGGATAGTAATTTTTAATTCTGTGGGGCAAAGCTTGCAGAATTATAGCACCAGGAAGCTAGTGTGGGAGAGTGAATCAGTGGAAGGAATGAGAGGCCTGCGTGAAGGCCAGCCCCTCTGGTTCATTGGACTCTATGTTGGGTTCTAGGTTCTTTATTTGAAGTCAAATAACCAAAAGGGAGTAAAACTCAGTGATCTAAAAATAATCACCCTGAGAAGAGAAGAGTGGTTGATGCAGCTAATGGAATGGAAAGGTTCAAGAGGAGATATTTGCAAATCTGCAAATCCAGGAGCATTTCCTGTGCTGTTCTATACTTAACGCATGCATCGTCTATGAGTTTGGAAGCACCCATGAAATATTTGACCAGGGGCTCAGAAGAAGGGATTTCCTTACGTAGGCCCACTGATGATAAGGTGTTAACGTCTTTTACTGGATCACTTATCTAGTATAATAGGGTCAGTTCTATTTTTAAAACAGTTCTAGAAAGTCAAATTCCCATTCTTTCTCAAGTTCCCTATCTTGCTAGACTATTCTGTTATTTTTCAGTATCCTGATCACAAAATACATCTTTTCTATGGACCCAAGGTTAGTAGCAGATAATATCAAAGCCTCTCTGTTCTTTATATTCTTCTGTATTTTGGTGGCAAAAGCTGGTCCTGCTAACTTTTGGTTATCATTCCAACAGTAGCTTTTGTTCAGACAGGTCTCTCCCCGCCCCCCGCAATTCTTTCCTTCATGGTGTGGGAAGAAACACATGAAATACATGTCTTGTTATTATTCATTTGGTTGAGAAAAAAAAAAAGCAATAAAAAACAAACTCAGTGTAACGCTCAAGTTATGATCACGTCCTAGGCTTCTTTTTGTAGATTCTTTCATGTCTCTTGGTTTCCTTTTAAAACCAGTGCCGGCCATTCTGCGTGAAGCAATCCCAGCTACCGCGCAGCACATTGACTTCCGACTTCAGACTGCCCAGGACCAAGCATACCGCTACACGGCCATCCTCGAGAAGGCGGCCAGCAACCCTCTCCTGAGCATGGAGCTTCAGCCGTCCATGTTAAAAGAAGCACTGTACAACGTGCGGCAGTATGAGATCTTCCTTCAGATCATTCTGGTGAGTGAGTGTCAGGACTTGGCCTTTTCCATACATGGCAACCTCTTATAGGTCACGGAGCTACACAAAAGGCAGAACCAGGTCATTGCTAAAGGAGGTAGCCTTTGTAACTGCTCAGTTTACAATGCATCTGTAGGGCCTGGAACAGAATTAGAAATGGGGAAGTTAGATTTTCATTTTAATGAAAAATACTGGTAGGAATTGATTTCTAGCTGTTGATTTTCTTCAGTGCCCAGTGGAATGACTGCTCCCATGCTGGGGTTAAGCAGTTGTATGTATGTCTAAGCAATACTGCATCATTTTCACACAGAGCAAGTGTCTAATGTATTTTGGGGCTGATAGTTGGCACCCAAATAATTTTTATGTAATTATTTGTTGTTGTAAAAGTTGGCTGAAAAGATTTTTATTGCTAGTATTTTTAGATTTAAGGAGCAAGCCAAACAATATTCCCGAATAGTTGGAGAATTTGGTAAAGTGATGATTTTTAAACTTTTTAAGTGGCAGAGCACTTTCTTTCAGATGGAAACTTGCTCAGAATCCCAAAAATACAAAACAGGTATCTAGATGAAAGGATTGAAGGAACTCTTCATCAGGGAACAGCCCCATTCCCCCCTAGGGTTCTAGGGGACATGGTCTGTTAACTACCCCTTGGCAGCAAGCTCTGTTCCTATCAGTCAACGTTTTTGTTCTTTGGTGTTTTTGTTTGGTTGTTTGGTTGGTTGGTTGGGTTTTTTTAGTTTATTGAGGTGTAATTGACAACACTGTAAGATATTCAAAGTGTACAATGTGATGATTTGATGTATGTCTACCTTGTGAAAGCAACTTCTCCCATCACGTTAATTAATACATTCATCCCACTGATCACTGTTTACCTTTACACAACCTCTACCTTCCAGTAACTGTGAGACTCAGGGTCAGTGGACTGATTTTATATGAGTAAATACTAATGTCTTGAAGGATAGAGCAGGATGTGTTTTTAACTTGTATCTTTTATTTTTTTATTTTTAAAGATTTTATTTATTTATTTGACACAGAGAGAGCACAAGTAGGCAGAGAAGCAGGCAGAGAGAGGGGGGAAGCAGGCTCCCCACTGAGCAGAGAGCCCAACGCGGGGCTCGACCCCAGGACCCTGAGATCATGACCTGAGCCGAAGGCAGCGCTTAATCCACTGAGCCACCCAGGCGCCCCTTTAACTTGTGTCTTTATGACTTGTAACTACAAGTTACAACTAAAAATCCAGATGACATGACTTCATTGCAACAAACTAGGAGGTGGTCCTCACAACTGCCCCACTTTCTAGTTGCCTTCAAAAGTGAGGACTCTAGATCAGCTGTTCTAAACTAAATCATTCTTTTGGGCAAATGTTCCTCTACCACTGAGTTGTGGCCATCAGCCTTGTATAACTAGTCAGATACTAAGAGGATTTTACAGTCATTTTTTTTTTTTTTTTTTAAAGATCTTATTTACTTGAGAGAGAGAAAGAGACAGGTAGTGACAGAGTTAGTGAGAGAGAACAAGCGGAGATGTAGGCTCCCTGCTGAGTGGGCTGCCTGATGCGGGTCTCAATCTCAGAACCCTGGGATCAGGACCTAAGCCGAGGGCAGACGCTTAACCAACTGAGCCACCCAGGCGCCCAAGGATTTTACAATCAATTTATCTTGAAGTGCATGCAGATCCATAGGAGTACGAGTCTCACATTTATTTTGTCATCTGTGTTGGGAAGGGATATCAGAAAAAGGAACCTTTGGAGACCATCACTCATAACAAAAGGTTGTTAAATCATATTGTCTCAGAGCTTTCAATCATGGGGCATATTCAGCTAACTTCCAGTCTGAAAGTCTCATTGGAGTTCTCATTCTCAGCTAGAGGGACAGTGGGTAGAGGGTATAAGTGACAAGTGTGGGCTCTGCAACCAGAATGCATGGGTCCTCATCCTGACTTTGCTGCTGACTAAATCTGTGTCCTTGATGAAATTGCATAACTTCTCTGTGTCTTGGTTTCCACGTCTATAAAATGGGGTTATTGATAGTTGACACTATCTAGGTAAGGTAGACCAGTTTCTGGCACATAGTTAAGGGCTCAATAAATTGTTCATCATGCTGATGCTGATAATGGTTATTAATGCCACCAGCGTCATCGTGAGGGCTTTAGCAGAGCAGCTCTGATTTTATCTCTGTAGAGGTATGAACTGGAGAGCTCTTACTTTTCTAGACAGTGTCTCATTTCTAAGCCCTTTGCTGCTTATACTATTGAGAAAGTTGTTTCTGATCTTTCCACTCTTCATGACTATTTCTTGCTAACTTCATTCAGAGTCAGAATGAGTTTTCTTCATCGTCTGACTCTTTTTGTCTTCATCAGTGTTTTTTTCTGTGTTTTTTTAAAAATATCCAATCTTCTCCCATCAATCCGCCTTAGTTACAGGTAAGGTTACAGTTACAGGATGGATGTTGGTTTAATCAGTATTATCTCTAAGTTATAAAATATGTCAGTTTATGTTGAGCTGAGAATTTTTCGTGTTTGTGAAATCTGTGAATGTTTTTTTAAAGTCATTCTTTTTTATAAATTCATTATTTGAATAAATATATTAATATAGCTTTTTGAAGGGTTGACTTTGATTTAAAAATTTTCTTTTGCCAATACTACATGCAGCTTATGTAAACATTTTTTTTAATTTAATTATGGCCTGTGTAGGGTAGTTATTTTATTTTCTTTCAATTAGGACTTTGCTGCAGTAAACAAATTCAGATATTGTGAAAGAGAAGAGGGAGGGGGGATTAGTCTTGTTGGCTTAGCTGAGAGAACAGAATTCCATCCTCTGTGGGCTTTTAAAGTGCAAGGCAGGGACGCCTGGGTGGCTCAGTTGGTTAAGCAGCTGCCTTCAGCTCAGGTCATGATCCCAGCGTCCTGGGATAGAGTCCCATATCGGGCTCCTTGCTCGGCAGGGAGCCTGCTTCTCCCTCTGCCTCTGCCTGTGCTCGCTCTCTCTCTCTCCCTCTCTCTCTGATAAATAAATAAATAAATAATCTTTAAAGTGCAAGGCAGTCACCAAAGACAGAAAAAGCCGCTTATTGTGATGGTGCAAGTAAATGCTTTATTTGCCACATAACATTTCTTCAATGTTAAGTAGAGACTCTTAAGTAAGTAGAGACTTTTGTAGACTTCTCCCTAAGCTTTGTCTGCAGGGCCTATTTACAGAATAGACAACCCCGGACTTTCTTGATTTTTTCCTGATAATGCAAGTAAAAAAAAATTAGGTAGAATTGGTACTTGTTTTAGACTTGTTGAAATTATCAGTGGAACGAAATATCAGAAATTTACCAATTAAAAGGGAACGGGGAAGGACCATGGTAGCATCACATGCTTTTTTTCCCCCTCAAGCATTTTTTTTTAACCACATTATGAAAAAAAAATTTTAATGAAAAAAAATTTTTTTTAAAAGTGATAGCATTCCTAGAGGACTAATTTTGTTATTGTTATTATTTTTTACAAATAATCTCATTAGAAATATGTGTTAGGATGTTGTCAATTTCTTGGTGGCAGATATAAGTTTTTCAAAATACAAATTTTATCTTTGGCAACAAAAGCTGTTGTTTCCCTGAAGTGACAGATTCATTTCATTTTCTTTCAAGAAAATATCTGCCAAATTTCTAAGGCTCAAGCATAGTTTGTCAGTCATTTGCTCTTTGAAGTAAAAATGATGTTCTGCTGAGGGAAAAATGCTGGTTTGGCTCAAAATTCAGTCCCTCAAGAAAACTATGCATTTTAATATGCAGCAGAAGTATTTTATATGTACTTTTACCTCATTGCACTGATTATTAAAAAGCTTATACTTAGGATCAAGATTTAATAAAATTAATACTTTTACTGCATCATCAAAGATATTCTTTTTTTTTTTAGATTTATTTATTTATTTATTTGACAGAGAGAGAGAGAGAGATCACAAGTAGGCAGAGAGAGTGGGTGAGGCAGGCTCCCTGCTGAGCAAAGAGCCTGATGTGGGGCTCGATCCCAGGACCCTGAGATTATGACCTGAGCCAAAGGCAGAGGCCTAACCCACTGAGCCACCCAGGTGCCCCCATCAAAGATATTCTTAAGTGAAACTGGCTTTTTTATTGAGATATCATTGACACATAACATATTGGTTTCAGTTGTACAACGTACTGATTCAGTATATGCATATATTGCAAAAACATTCTTCACCACACAGAAAATTTTTTGTGTGTGATGAGAACTTTTAAGATTTGCTCTTTTAGCAATTTTCAAATATATGATGCAATATTATTAACTGTAGTCACCATGCTGTTACGTTATATCCCCAGGACCTATTTATTTATTTATTTGTTTATTTAAAAAAGATTTTATTTATTTGTCAGAGTGAGTGAGCACAGGCAGACAGAGTGGCAAGCAGAGGCAGAGGAAGAAGCAGGGTCCCTGCTGAGCAAGGAGCCCGATGTGGGACTCGATCCCAGGACACTGGGATCATGACCTGAGCTGAAGGCAGCCACTTAACTAACTGAGCCACCCAGGCGTCCCCCCAGGACCTATTTATCTTGTAACTAGAAGTTTGTACCTTTTGACCCCTGTCACCCATTTCACCCACCACCACCTCATGCCTATGGCAACTACCAATCCGTTTTCTATATTTATGAGATTGGATTTTTTTCTTATTTTTAGTTTTTTAGATCTCACATATAAGAAAGATCATTCAATATTTATCTTTCTCTGACCTATTTCACTTAGCATAATACCCTCAGGGTCTATCCATGTTGTCACAAGTGGCAGTGTTTCCTTCTTTTTTATTGCTGAATAACATTCCATTATATGTGTGTATTTCATATATATGTATATATATATATATACACACATACACACACATATTTCAACAACTAGTTGTGAATGAGTTCTTTTTTTAATTTTTAAATTTTTTTATTAACATAATGTATTATTAGTCTCAGGAGTACAGTTCTGTGAATTGCCAGGTTTACACACTTCACAACAAAAAACTCACCATAGCACATAGCTTCCCCAGTGTCCATAACCCAACCACCCTCTCCCTAACCACCTCCCCCTGGCAACAACCCTCAGTTTGTTTTGTGAGATTAAGAGTCTCTTATGGTTTGTCTCCCTCCCGATCCCATCTTGTCTCATTTATTCTTTTCCTACCTGCCAAGCCCCCCATGTTGCCTCTCAACTTCCTCATATCAAGGAGATCATATGATAATTGTCTTTCTCTGATTGACTTATTTTCATAAGCATAATACCCTCTAGTTCCATCCACGTTGTTGCAAATGCCAAGATTTCATTTCTTTTGATGGCTGCATAGTATTCCATTGTATATATATACCACTTCTTCTTTATCCATTCATCTGATGATGGACATCTAGGTTCTTTCGCTAGTTTGGCTATTTTGGACATTGCTGCTATAAGTACAGGTATCCCTTGGGATCACTTCATTTGTATCTTTGGGGTAAATACCCAGTAGTGTGATTGCTGGGTCATAAGGTAGCTCTATTTTCAACTTTTTGAGGAACCTCCATGCTGTTTTCCAGAGTGGTTGCACCAGCTTGCATTCCCACCAACAGTGTAGGAGGGTTCCTCTTTCTCCACATCCTTGCCAGCATCTGTCTTTCCCTGACTTGTTAATTTTAGCCATTCTGACTGGTGTAAGGTGGTATCTCATTGTGGTTTTGATTTGTATTTCTCTGATGCCGAGTGATGTGGAGCACTTTTTCATGTATCTGTTGGCCATTTGGATGTCTTCTTTGCAGAAATGTCT
>RCUC01039971.1:0-17178 GCA_003697995.1 Taxidea taxus jeffersonii | reverse complement strand
CAGGGACGCCTGGGTGGCTCAGTTGGTTGGGCAGCTGCCTTCAGCTCAGGTCATGATCCCAGTGTCCTGGGATCGAGTACAGCATCCAGCTCCTTGCTCGGCGGGGAGCCTGCTTCCTCCTCTCTCTCTGCCTGCCTCTCTGTCTGCCCGTGCTCACTCTTTCTGACAAATAAATAAATAAAATCTTAAAAATAAAAACAAAAAAAACAAAGGCAAACCCTTCATCAAATGAAATATAATCTATGATCTTGGGTTGGATCTTGTATGGGGCTATCTTTACTATAAAGAACACTTTGCTTATGGGAAGAACCTAGATGTCCATCAACAGATGAATGGATAAAGAAGGTGTGGTACATATATATACAATGGAATACTACGCAGCCATCAAATGCCCCCAAATCCTACCATTTGCAATGACGTGGATGGAACTAGAGGGTATTATGCTAAGTAAAATAAGTCAATCAGAGAAAGACAATTATCATATGATCTCTCTGATATAAGGAATTTGAGAGGCAGGGCCAGGGGTCATGGGGGGTAGGGAGGATAAAAATGAAACAAGTGGGACCAGGGAGGGAAACAAACCATAAGAGACTCTTAATCTCAGGAAACAAACTGAGGGTTGCTGGAGGGGAGGGGGTGTGGGAGGGATGGGGTGGTTGGCTTATGGACACTGGGAGGGTATGTGCTATGGTGAGTGCTGTGAATTGTGTAAGACTGATGATTCACAGACCTGTACCCCTGAAACAAATAATACATTATGTGTTAATAAAAAAAAACAGAATACTTTGCTATAAAGAACACTGTTAAGACAATTAGTGAAATTTAAATTTGAATGATGCATTAGATAAAGCATTGTGGCAATATTAAATTTCCTGAATTTGATGATTGTAATATGGTTATAGAAGGAAATAATTACTGTTTTTAGGAGAGTATACATATGTATTTAGAGGAGAAGGTGATGATGTCTATCATTTAGTCTCCAACACTGAGCAAAAAATCTATATATATTTATATATGTACATCAATAAGTATAATGCATGTATTATTAAGTGTTTTGCATATACATATATTTGAAGAAAGACATGAAACACATAGGGCCTCATGCTAACAATGGCCAGATCTGGGGGAAAAGAAGTCAGGAGTTCACTGTAATATTTACACAACATTTTGTATAGTTTTGAAGTTTTTTCAAAATAAAATTTTAATTAAAGAAAACACAGAAGAACCAAACTCCACTCCAGGTGAGGTCAGTAAGTCATATAGCTTCCGTGCAGTTCTTCTGGAATAGAATTTCTCGATAGAATCACTTGAGCTGAATGCATTTGTTTAATCCCTTCTTAGGCATACAAGGACAATACAAATGCATATACCTTTTTCAGTTCATGCATGAAAACTTCAAGGATTCAGCAAAGGATCAGTTTAAATAATAATATATTTGGCATGACGGCTTTCCCAGCTAATTACCGTTAATTGCTATTTAAGAAGATTTTTGGTGCTTCCAAAGAAATTAAAAAAATGTTTTTAATAAAAAAAGGCGAACTCCTTCCCTTGGCCCTCATGATTTAAATCCTTGCCACCCTCTTCTTGGTTATCAGCGCTGCAAGCTTCCTTTCCCTTCCAGCTCTTTTTTTTTTTAATATTTTATTTATTTGACAGAGAGAGATCACAAGTAGGCAGAGAGGCAGGCAGAGAGAGAGGAGGAAGCAGGCCCCCCACTGAGCAGAGAGCCGGATGCGGGGCTCAATCCCAGGACCCTGAGATCATGACCTGAGCCGAAGGCAGAGGCTTTAACCCCCTGAGCCACCCAGGCGCCCCTCCCTTCCAGCTCTTGAAACATACATCAATTCTTTCCTCTGCTGTTCAATTTCAAGAAGCTCTTCACTATTCGGGAAAAAGCCTCTCACTCTTTCCTCTAGTTACCATCTCATTTCTTTCTGATCTCTACCGCTCTGCTTCTTGAACATGTAGTCAATCCTCCCTGCTTCTCTGCTGAAAATATCCCAGTGCGGACAGAGTGAAACTATGGAGACAAAGTAGGTGACACGTGGAGCCAGAGGTTATGTAAAACTCTGATTCGACTTAATAAATATTAACTACATTAGTCACTGTGTTAGGCCCCCAGAATACAAATGGAATGAAATATGGCAGGTTTAGCAATTGGCTTAAGGTCACGGATAGTAACCGATGGAGCTGGGATTTAACCCCAGGTGTGTAACTCTAGAGTCTTCTTTAGAGGGATTTATTTGATGGCCAGTAGAGGGGCAAGAATTGCACTGTGGGGTTACAGAGGAAGACACGTTTAATTGTTAGTGTCATTTCCAGACAGGGGGGAAATGAGAGAGCTGATCAGATGATAATTGCCTGAGAGAATTAAAGATTGGTCAAGCATCAAAGGTCCTGGGTGCTTGCCACTGGCCAGAGCACACAGAAAGCTAGGGACCACTAGAAACCCTCTGGACTCAGTTCTGTCCTGCCCAAAGGATGCTAGGTGCGCAAGCAATTGCCAAAGCCAATGCAAACCTGATTCTTCTCTTTTGTTGGTCAGCATGGCCACACCCTCAGCCTCATCTGCTTCTCCCTTTGCTGAGATTGAACCGCTTTCTTTGTCCATGGTTCCTTGTATCTTCCTACTCTTGATTCTCCAAGAAAAGGCCTTGGGTGCATCCAAGCGTATACAATCCTGTGGCTTCTAAGACGGAGACTAAATCTGACTCTGCAGCTTTGACCTACCTCCAACAATGCCCCCCCCCCGCCCCCCATTCCTAAATTTCCTGCTGAATGCCCAGGCCACTTAGATGCCACTTTAGGTTCAAAATGTATACATGTGAACTTCTAATCTTCCCAAACCTGCTTGCCCTTCCCAATGCCACTTACTGTCCTCTAAGAGCATCACTATTCTCCCAACCCTTGGAGCCCTCCTCAATTTCTCTTTAGTCTTCTGGACACAATTGCAAAGGGTTCTATCAGTGATTTCCAAGTTTCTTTTTCTTTTTTTCCCTCCATCCATGGTCCCAGTTCAGGTCATTACCTCCACATATATTTCAACAATGACTTTGACTTCTCAACAATTTCTCTTGCCTCTAGCTGTCTCTCCCCTTCAGTCCACCCCATGTGGAGTTGCCAAGCTGATCTGCCTAAATCACAGCTTGGATCCTGTCACTGCTTAGCTAAGAAAAGCTAGGACTGCCCACGCTCCACAAAGAAAGATCCAGGCTCCTCAAGGGACTTTCGAGGCCTTTTGCAGGTTGCTTTTTGCCTGAAGTTGGAGGCATGAGCAGAATGATCCAGATGGGGAGAAGCTTCAGGCTTAACAGAGTCCTGCCCCAATCAGCCTACCATCCTGGACCAGAAGTGCAGACCCACCCACCGCTCTGCTGGCTACCCAGGGTGCCCCACTCTGTCACCACTGCACTTTGTAAAACTCTCAGTTTTCACTGTTGGGAGTGCTAACCCACTTCCCACCCACTAGACAGATCCTAGCCAGAATCAAGACCCTATTCCATTCCTACTCTTCTGCAGACCTTTCTTAGGACACTCCTAGTGTCCCTTCCCTCTGGTGAACCTCTCTGAAGTAGTCTAATACCTCTCGTGTGAGCATCCATCTTCTATTACTATCACTACATTTCTTTCTTTTTTTTTTTAAGATTTTATTTATTTGACAGAGAGAGAGAGAGAGAGAGAGAGAGAGAGAGCGTGCAATCGAGCACGCACAAGCAGGGGGAGAGGCAGAAGGAGAGGGAGAAGCAGGCTCCCTGCTGAGCAGAGAGCCTGATGCCGGCTCTATCCCAGGACCCCGGAACTATGACCTGAGCCAAAGGCAGATGCTTCACCAACCAAGCCACCCAGGCACCCCGAGATACTTGCATTTTTGTAAATAATACCAATAATCGTGGTTTACAATTTCTAGGATTTTATTAATTGTGTTTTAAATTTTTACGCAAATACCGTATCGCAGCTATCTGTTCTGATGTAGCTTTTTTTTTTTTTCCACCTAAGGTGATGTTTTCGAGATTTATTCCTGTGGCTACCTTCATTCATCGTACCTGCTATTTGCTGTAACAGGTCCATCAGTCAGGATCCCTATGAGAGGCCTTATCCAAAAGCATGAACTGGAAAGAGTCCACTGAAGGGACTCTTTCTAGAAGTGTGGGCGGGGTTAAGGGAACCAACAAGGGATAGTGAAGCCCTAGGGACTAGCAGCCTCAGGAAGCTTTTGTGCAGATTGGCTCCGAATCCTGCATTGCTAGCTCTGTGACAATGGATCAGAGCCCTTTAAATGTCTGGCGTTGGCCAACTGGCATGCTGTGCGTAGAGCCGGGGTGTGACACTGCAGAAGGAAAGGGTTTGGCTTCCTGCTCTGCAGGCATCTGCACATTCACAGCTTCCCCAGTGTCCAGCCGCCAGCAGGGGCCCCGGGCACCCATCTCCCGTGGGGTTACAGCTCCAGTCAGATTCCTCCCTGTGAGCAGCTTTGTCTGCTGCCCTAGAGGGACAATTCCCAGCAAGTTCCAGAGCACAGATTTCTAGGAGCTTGCACCGGGCAGCACCGCGGTGAATTCCTGCTGTTACGTGCCCTCTTACAAGCTTTGGAGGGGCAGGGACCCTTGCTTGGGTGCTGGATGGCAGCCGGAGGGGTGGTGGTTGCTCTCATGTCACTTCTGCCCATTTTCTTCAGAGTTCTCTTAACTTCTTCCTAGTCAACCTCTCACGGCTCCAATTCCCTGTTTAAGTTAGTAATTCTTCATAGTCAGCTTTCTCCATTTAAACTACTGTGTGGCTCCTCTCTTCTGATTGGCCCCAAACTGATACTCGGTCATCACTCCTAACCCTGCAGGGCCTAGGGGAGGAGACAGGGAAGGAAGCCAGTGAGAAGCAGAGTTAGGGGAGGTTGGTTGCTGCCTTAGGGGAATGGGGACATACATAGACAATTTCTCATGCGACGGAATATGACACAACATTGATGGCAGGTAGTCTCCACCTTCCTTTCTAAACACATTCGCACCTCTTCCCCATCCTGCTCTGTGCCTGGAAATCTGGCGGTCGGGGTACTGGTAAGTGGTTAACACAAGCACCATGGAGAAAAAAAATTACCCTGATTTGTAGGGTTTGCTGATTTCTGTGGTGTGGATACTTCCCCCGGGGCCAATTTCAACTTATCAATGTGGCGTCATGGATCAAGGAGTTGGGAGGGGAGGCTCACCATTGGCCCTAGCACAGCGCTGGAGGCTGACCTCTGAAGACTGCAAACTCCAGGCTCCCTGGTCCTCTTGCTTTCAGGTGGGAGACACAGCAGACCTGAGAGGAGAGTCCCACTCTCGCTGCCCCCTCCCTGATGGGCTGTGCTTTGGCTGTGACTGAGGAAAATGAGCAGAATTTGCTACCCCAAAATAAGCCTCTTTGGCCTGAGGATTATTTTGAGCTGGTTATTTTTAAGAAACAGCAGACATGGAAACGCTCTGAAAACTAAGTGCTAGAAGTTACCCTTCTGTAAGAGGCACTTACGTGAATAAGGGAAATGTCCCTTTGTAGGAGTGTCTCCCTCTCTGTACCAGGAGGAAGGGGATGACTCTCAAACTCTAGAAATTCTTATCCACAGAGAAGGCAGTGCCCTAAATCCGCATCACAATCCTACCCTTGTTTACTGGACCTGACCAGGTAACCCCCATAACTGACTCCCCACATCTTTGTTTCTCTTTAGCTGGAGATGACATTTAAGGTGGTGGCCTAGACCATTCTGTGGAGTCACTCGGTTTTCCCACGTATGCGTCATGTCTGTAGGAGCTGTACCTGTTATTGAACTTCTGTTGGTTTTCCTCCTGTTAATCTGACTTTTATTACAGGAGGGTCTCAGCCAAGATCCTAGAAGGGTGGAGGGAAAATTACTTTTATCCCCCCACACCGTGTTTCTCCCCTCTCTATTACAGAACAAGGCCGTGGCAGCCATCTCTGTGCACCTGTTTGATCTGTGTGTGAAAATTTCTTTCTTTCTTATTTTTTAAAGGATTTTATGTATTTATTAGAAAGAGAACACAAACAGGGGGAACTGCAAAGGGTGAGGGAGAAGCAGGCTCCCTGCTCAGTGTGAGGCTCGATCCCAGGACCCTGGGATCATGACCTAAGCCAAGGCAGACACTTTATCAACTGAGCCACCCAGGTGCCGCTGCATGTGAGAATTTTAGTGGTGGTGGCAGTGTTGCCAGATCAAATATAGGATACCCACTTACACTGGCATTTCAGTACAGCATTAATTTTTTAGTCTAAGTTTGTCCTGAATAGTGCATGGAACCTATTTATACAAAAACAATCATTCATTATTTATCTGAAACTAAAATTTAACTGGGAGTCCTGTTTTGCTTTTGGTGTTGTTAAATCAGGCAACTCTACCTGGGGAGTGGAGTTCCTGTTGGGGGTTTGTCCTTTCTAAAAGAACATCTCCAACGTGGTTTGGGTTCTATAAATCACGTAGGTTGAGTTGGTTTCATGCTCTTCAGGTGCCCCTCCTTATAGTTTCCAGTCACCCACCACTCAGGTTGGGTCTTCCTTTAATAGGGCTTGACAGTGGGTGAGGCTGTGGCCTCACAGAGTAGACCTAGGGCTCTCAGGCTCCGGTGAGCAAGACAGGAGATCGAGGCCTGTCCTTGGAGGACACTCAGGAGCCCGTTCCTGTCTCAGACTCTGGATATCTACGTTCAGCTGCCCTTATCACCCACCACCGGCCAAAGCCTCTGAAGAGGCCAGTAGGTTCACATTTGGATCCTGCTTCCTTCCCTTCCAGACTCCCCTTCCCCACCAGGCTCACCCCACCTCCAGGGTGGGGGGGGCCACAGGTCAGACTCTGGGGTCCCACCTGGACTCACACCCCGGAGCATCATACTCAATCTTCTCTTGTCTTTGGGTAAATGTGGCCTGGGAGTGGGGGGTGAGGTGGGGGTGGGCAGCAAGGAGTGTGTTAAAAAGTCAGGTGACAAGTCAATGCCCAGAAAGGCAATTGATGATGGTGAAATGTGTTGCCCCCTGGGGACATTTGTGTCTTAGGCAGTAATTCAAAGGGCTGGAGTTCTAACAATAGAAGTTAAGAGACAATTTCAGAGAAGCTTTGTGACACTGAGCACATATGAATGAAACTTACTTCTCTTCAGTAAAGTTCTTGTCTTTTTCACCACTTCTTCTATAAGCTTCTTTTATTTTCCCTCATCCAGAAGAGTTCCTAATCTTCTGGACTTGGAGATGTAGATATTAAATAGATCCAGATCCAGATCTAGCTTCCAGATCTAGTGGAAGATGGTTCTGTTTCCTTCTGTGTCCCGGGCTTTGTCTTAGCCACAGGAAAGAGTCGCTAAAGTTGTGCCACAGTGCCATCTGCTGCCTGAAAGCGACAGGCACCGCAGGCGCCTTTAGTGTGTATTTTTACAGAAGCAGCTTTTTTTCTTAAAGGGAACGAGGACCATTTTGGTTTGCTTTGCTTTCTTTCGTAACGTTGATGAACATCCGCACTTCTCCATGACTACGGACTTCTCTAAAGCTTTTGGTCGGCTAAGAAGACATTGCCCAGGTGGTGGCTTCTGTCTCAGGGGCTCTGGGTCTGAGATACTGCATTTAGAATAAGCTCTTGGGTGATGCCGGCACCGCTGGTGCCGGGGACACTTTTGAGTGGCAAGGAGATCGACCAGAGTAGCCCACGCACCTGAGCAGGGGACTTTTCTAGACAACCCTGCTTGGAGAAGTAGATTTTAAATGGATCCAGAACCTGTGTACGATTACTGTGTTTTTGTTTGCTTCCTGGGCTTGCTGGGAGGGAAGAGAAAAATGATCGCATATAATTGTCCCACAGTGCCATCTATTGTCTGAAAGTGGCAGGCACCTGAGAGTTACTTTCTGCATTTTATCACAGCAGTTCCTTCTCTAAGATATGAACCAGTTGGAGGGGGGTTGTGTGTTTTTGTTGTTGTTACCGTTGTTTTTAATAGACTCCACGCCCAATATGAGGCTTGAACTCTTGGACCCTGAGATTAAGGGTCACATGCTCTACCGACTGGGTACCCCTTAGGGCAGGCAGTTCCTTTTCTGGGAGGGAACCAAGATTATTTGTGTCCACGGTGTGTTTTGTTTTGTAACATGAATAAACTTCTGCAGCTCTATGTAACTAAAATTTTTAAAAGCCTAAAAGTTCTTTAGAAGCACTGAAATAAGGATTTTAGAATTTCTTTGAGTACTTGAATGACCTAAAGTTTTGATTTTTATTGTTTGATGATGTCAGAAATGATGTTTTCATTTAATTAGGGTGTTGGAGGAGAAGGAGTCAGATTAACAGGAGAAAAACCAACAGAAGTTCAATAACAGGTACAGCTCCTACAGACATGGCGGAGACCCGGGAAAACCGAGTGACTCCACGGAATGGCCTAGGCCACCACCTTAAATGTCATCTCCAGCTAAAGAAAAACAAAGATGTGGGGAGTCAGTTATGGGGGTTACCTGGCCAAGCCCAGTAAACAAGGGTAGGATTGTGATGCGGATTTTTTTATTTTTATTTATTTTTATTTTTTAAATATTTTATTTATTTATCAGACATAGATCACAAGCAGGCAGAGAGGCAGGCAGAGAGAGAGAAGAGGAAGCAGGCTCTCTACGAAGCAGAGAGCCCGATGACGGGCTCCATCCCAGGACCCTGAGATCATGACCTGAGCCGAAGGCAGAGGCTTTAACCCACTGAGCCACCCAGGCGCCCCTGTGATGTGGATTTAGGGCACTGCCTTCTCTGTGGATAAGAGTTTCTAGAGTTTGAGAGTCATCCCCTTCTTCCTGGTGCAGAGAGGGAGACACTCCTACAAAGGGACATTTCCCTTATTCACGTAAGTGCCTCTTACAGAAGGGTAACTTCTAGCACTTGGTTTTCAGAGCGTTTCCATGTCTGCTGTTTCTTAAAAATAACCAGCTCAAAATAATCCTTATGCCAAAGAGGCTTTTTTTGAGTGGTCTATTCTACTCCTCTTCAAGATTTTCATCCCGTGAATATTTTTATATTATCAGTTGAGGAGCAAAACTCTGGGTTTGGACCTTTGCAGGGACATACACGTAACAAGAGCTTTGTGGAAATAGGGCTGGAGCAAGACACAATGCAGTGCAAAACAAGGTGGGACAGAGGGAGCTACTGGAGTGGAGCTGGGAGAAAGAAAACTCTGAGGGTGCCATGTGGAAAGACACCAGAGAGGAGCCAAGTCTCTCCCTCCAGGGTCTGGAAAGTTATCAGCTTTAGAAGGATCATTTACAGGCCACACAACCAGCAGCAGGGCACCAACCAGAAAGATCTCCCCCTGGCCATAGCATCAGCTGTGGTTTTGAGCCAGGATTCTCCAGTCTGCAAAACCCCAACTGTATTTTGTGCCCAGTGTGGGAAGCACCTCCTTATCCACTTGGTTTGGCCCATAGTCATGAGGGCACAAATTTGGGAATGCTTTTGCCCCAAACTCCTACAGAGTTTATAATGAAATCATTTCCCTGCTGAAACACAACAAC
This sequence comes from Taxidea taxus jeffersonii, assembly GCA_003697995.1. Lineage (NCBI taxonomy): Eukaryota > Metazoa > Chordata > Mammalia > Carnivora > Mustelidae > Taxidea > Taxidea taxus. The sequence goes on along the minus strand of RCUC01039971.1, from coordinate 7,665 downwards.
AAAGCCCTGGGAGGGGGGTGGGGTAACTGGGGGATGGGCGTTAAAGGGGGCACATGATGTAACTGATGGATCACTGGCCAGTTACCTCTCTAAGACTCAGCTTCCCCATCTGTACCCCCCTCTTGGGGTGATGGCAAGGATGAAATGAACATATGTGCTTAGCCCAGTACTTCTCATATTTGGATGATGAAAACCCATATATGTTGCTGTTAGTGTTATTTATTATTTATGGGAGGCTAAGTAAGGCACCCTGAATGTATCAGATCCATTCCCTGGAACCTGGGAATACTGCCTTCTATGGCAAAGACATTGTGGATGTGATTAAGCCAAGGAATTTGAGGTCTGAGTTATCCAGATTGACCCTAACTGGAATCAAAAGGGTCCTTATGAGAAGGAGAGAAAAGGAGATGATGTGTGCAGAAGGGAAGGCAATGCAATCACAGAGGCAGAGGTTAGAGGTTGGAGGAATGCATCTAGGAGGCAAAGAATGCAGGCAGCCACCAGAAGTGGGGAAGAGGTGGAAGACAGATTCTCCTCTAGAGCCTTCGGAGGATCATTGCATGTCCTGTTGACACCTTGATGTGGGCCCAGTAAAACTGATTTCAAGCTCCTGGCCTCAAGAACTGTAAGAGAATACATTTCTGGGGGCATCTGGGTGGCTCAGTCAGTTAAGCAATCAGACTCTTGATTTCAGTTCAGGTCATGATCTCAGGGTCGCTGAACGTGGAGTCTGCTTAAGATTTCCTCTCCCTCTCTCTCTGCCCCTGCCCCCTAGTCCAGTATTGTTATCTAAAAAGCTACCTGCGGCTGTGCAGTCCATGGCAGGCAATATAAAAGAAATAGTAGAAACGGGGGTGGTTTAGAAATTGGATTTTTTCACAATTCCTGAACTTTCTTTCTTTCTTTTTAAAAAGATTTTATTTATTTGACAGAGACAGACACAGCAAGAGAGGGAACACAAGCAGTGGGGAGGGAGAGGGAGAAGCAGACTCCCCACAGAGCAGGGAACCTGATGCGGGACTCCATCCCAGGAACCTGGGATCATGACCAGAGCTGAAGGCAGATGCTTAACCAACTGAGCCACCCAGGTGCCCCTTCCTGAACTTTCTTATGGAATATGTAAGTTACATAAATGCAGCTATTCACTTCTGCTTGGCAAGCCAAAAATGAAAAGAAGCTGGCAGAAAATTTGACTTGAAAGATGTAAAGAGGGGGAAAATTTTTTAAAATGGGACTTAGGCTTCCTTACTACCAACTGCATAAACTTCTGAGGCCCCTACCATCCTAAAAAAAAAATCTTTAAATTTAATTTACACATCAGTCGTCGATCTCTTTTCTGACAATCCTTTTTAGAATGCTTCTTCTTCTTTTTTTTTTTTTCAGAACGCTTCTTTACCGACTTGTTATCACCTTAATATTTTGGTAGACTAAGAATATTGCCAGTAAAATTTGTCAATGGAGCAAAGATTTATCTAAGCCATTTATTCAAATCCTGTTGGCAGGCTTCTATTTCAGGAATGTAATTCAAACCAACGACTGCAGCTTGAATTCTCACTGTATACAGTCTCTGCTGGCCAGTCTCTTTTGTGGATTTCACTTCAATGTTATATTAATTACAAGCTTCATCTAATTAAAATTCCTGGTCTGTGGTCTTTCTCCAACACTTTATGCCCCAATATTCCTAAGGTGAGCCTGGCAGTGATTGTTTCAAATGTTCACCATCTTTGTTCCCCTAAGTGCTTGCAGGCAGTTCTGTGGTATAGAAAATTAGAATTCGTTTCTTAAAATTCATACCACCAGGGGGGCTCTTTCCAGCAAATGGTGCTCCCATCAATGGGTCGTCTGTAGCTTTAATGTCGTGGTTCTCATCAAGCCACCTTCAAACTACCTTATCCTGGGTGCTAGGACGAAGTATGTTAGACCTGCAGGACACGGATGCCTGGGTGTTGTACAGACAAAAACCCAGATGGTACAGCCACAGAGACAAGAGCTCCTCCTGCTCGCTGATTTAATTGTTGTGTGTGAATACCAAAAACAGAAACAGATTCTACCTCTCCATTCGTGGCTTCCCACTAATGGCATAATGACACAAACATCAAAACTTGCGGAGCCTAAAAATCCCTGTCTCCCAGCAATCGAGCTCCTTTAAAATTGGCATAGCCATGTGACACAGTGACAAAGGAAGCGGTTGTGAGAGGCCCAAGCTTTGCCGAGCAGCAGCAGGCAAAAGAGAGGACCACAGCCCGTATGCCCAATACAGAGACAGTCTACATGGTAGGTGGGTAGGCCAAGGCTCGTAGGGAGGAGGGCGTGTGAATGTGGGATCTTGTAAACATCAGATTATACATGATGATTTTTAGTGTTTAGATCATCTGGGTCTTATCTCTTATCTCACGAATGCTGATGCTTTATCACGACTTCTCATCTGTGGCCAAATGTGTGCTATTTATCTTCTGCGGCTGACTCTGCTTTGGGTTCATGCACAGTGTGTTCTAAACTGAAAATAAAATAACCTTTAAGGATAACTGCTCAAGGTCAGAGACTTGGTGGGTGGTAGGGGAAAGGGTGGTCCCTGAAACCAACAAGATCCTTCTAGAAATCTACACTGCCCACCTAAAAGGCAGGCCACTGATTTACTTACATACCCTATTACTCACTAGATATTCAAAGGCAATACAAGAAGGCAGGTTGTTTGTTACAGTGTTAAATTTTTTTTTTTCAAATGATTACTGCTGCTGTTACCACATCCAATGATTACAATTAAATTATTTTAAATTATTGTATTTATTTATTTGACAGGCAGAGATCACAAATAGGCAGAGAGGCAGGCAGAGAGAGAGAGAGGGGGAAGCAGGCTCTCCGCTGAGGAGAGAGCACAATGCGGGGCTCGATCCTGGACCCTGGGATCATGACCTGAGCCGAAGGCAGAGGCTTTAACCCACTGAGGCTCCCAGGCGCCCCTACAATTAAATTTCCTTAATGACTACACCAGAACATTGACTTTGTGGTTGAGCTGAAGCCTATCTTTCTATTTTCCATAATGAAAGTTTGTTAAACAAATCAGTTGTGTAGACAAGACTACTGAGTGGAAAGGCCATATTCAATCCCTTTAGAGACAACCATTTACACACGACATGTAAACACTTGATATGCCAAATCAGTGTGCTGACGGCAAACACTTTTATCTGTTTGCTAAAATTGTTTCCCGGATAATACATTATTAGTCCAATTACAGAGGCTATATATTTTTGAAAGCATGGAAACTTGATTTAGATCATAACATTCCTACTGTTCTCAAACGAATATGCTGTTCTTACTTCACTGTAATTATTAAACTGGACTCCTTGTAAAAGAATTAGAAGTCTAGTCTAACCACGTCATTTTACGAGTTAGTAAACAGAGGCTCAAAAGCCGCAGTGATGGAAATAGACATCATCTGGTGACGATCAGTTTAGTGTAATAGACTTGAGCAGTTTCTTTCATGAGTACAAGGAACGTTCAAAGCCATTGGCACCTGGCTGCTGCTGCTCCTGCCACTGTAAGCTTCTACTTCTGCCGTCTCTTTGTCCCACCCCAGTTCGCCTGGTACCATCAGTTGGCACCTGGCATCACATTTCAACCTCCTTCTTGGGCCTGTCCTGTACCACAGGTATTAAAAAGCTAAAAACTACCTTACCCCATTGGAAGTCCGGGGACAGCCACCTTCCTGCTGCTTCAGTGCCACCAAGAGGTGGAGTTTTATGCACCCAAGATCTGGGATCCATTGGGAGTTTTATGCACCCAAGATCTGGGATCTGGTGAGGCGAAGAGGCCATTGTTGCCAGGGAAACTAGAATTTTTTTAAAGCAATTTTATTCAGCTAAAAAATTATTATTAAAAATTTGAAACATACATTTGAGATTAATATAATGAATGATTTTATATCCACCATTGTGATTCAACATAACTATTTTTTAATTAACATAGAATGTATTATTTGTCCCAGGGGTACAGGGCTGTGATTCATCAGTCTTACGCAATTCATAGCACTCACCATAGCACATGCCCTCCCCAATGTCCCTAACCCAGCCACCCTATCCCTCCCCACCCCCTACAGCAACCCTCAGTTTGTTTCCTGAGATTAAGAGTCTCTTATGGTTTGTCTCCCTCCCCAGTCCCATCTTATTTCATTTTTTTCCTTCCCTTTCCCCTACGACCACTCGCCCTGCCTCTCAAATTCCTCATATCAGAGACGTCATATGACAATTGTCTTTCTCTGATTGGATTATTTCACTTAGCATAATACCCTCCAATTCCATCCATGTTGTTGCAAATGGCAAGATTTTGGGTTTTTGATGGCTGCATAATATTCCATTGTATATACAAACCGCATCTTCTTTATCCATTCATCTGTTGATGGACATCTGGGCTCTTTTCATAGTTGGACTATTGTGGACATTGCTGCTATAAACATTGGGGTGCACGTGCCCCTTCGGATCACTACATTTGTATCTTTAGGGTAAATATCCAGTAGTGCGATTGCTGGGTCATAGGGTAGCTCCATTTTCAACTTTTTGAGGAACCTTCATCCTGTTTTCCAGAGGGGTTGCACCAGCTTGCATTCCCACCAACAGTGTAGGAGGGGTCCCCTTTCTCCACATCCTCACCAACATCTGTTGTGGAAACTAGATTTTAGCTGCGCGTCCAACCATTACGGTAGAAGCTCCTGCTCTTCCCTTTCTCTTCCACTGCACTCTGTTGTCTAGTGTCCCGGGCAAAAGTGGCCACGAGGACTTCCATTCTCCCCACGTCAGTTATTCTGGGCTACTCTAGGACAGTTGGAGAACCCTGGGCTCTGTGTGCACCTTGCCCCCGACACTCCCTGCAAATGAAAACTGGTAGGGAGCCCTGGGAGATCTAAATCTTTTCTTGCAAACCGCTCCCCAAAATAAAACAGAACAAAAACTATCTTCCTCATAATACAAAGTTAGATAGCATAGGAAGAATACTCCTTGAGAACTTCTATCTTGATCTACAAGAAACAGAGAGAAATGAAGTGTTTCTAGCATAACCACAGTGGTGTTACAGAAAGAGGAGTCTAGCAAGAATTAGAGGAGAAGAAGGTGGAATCAGGTAAGCTACGTGGGAGGCTGTTTTCATAGCACATTGGTTCCTTCCTTCACCTGACATATGCTTACTAAGTTGTTACTACTCCCTGGTCATTGTACCTGATGCTGAGGATACAACCGATGCAAGACTGACCCTGCCTTTGAGAAGCTTATGGCAATTTAGCAGGAAATGGCAATCGGGCAGCATAAATGCTAAACAGAGGATACTCTGAAAACACAACCCAGACAACCAGAGAAAACAACATTTAAGTTGACTACTGAAGGATGAGCCAGGAGAGAGCCTGGGAAAGGGGTGGGAAGAGCCATCCAGGCAGCGGGAAGAGCAGTTCAAAGGTTCAGAGATGAGGGAAAGAGAACTTCTTTGAGGACCTGAAAGAAGTTCAGGACTTCTAGAGCATCTGAGTTGAAGTTGGGGGAGAGAAGGATGAAATGGGGAGAGATGAGGTCGGAGAGAGAGAACGAAGCCTTGAAGAGCTTTCCAATCTTATTAAGCAGTTGAGGATTTCTCTGAAGAGCAACAGAGAGCCCCTTAAGCCGAGCAGTGACATAATTACATTTGCATTCTAGAAGTGTGTTCTGGCCGCCATATGGAAAATGGATCACCGGGGAGGAAACTGGAGATTGAGAGACCAGCTGGGAGGCTCCTGTCATAGGCTAGGGGCAAGACAATGATGGACTAGATTCGGGCAGTGGCAGATGGCCACGAAGGGACCCAAAACATCTTTCGAAGAGGAATCGTCAAGACATCCCTTTCTACCATTTTTCTAAAACATTCTTTTGCTCTTTCAAATCAGGCAAGTGGAAATTTGGGCTTTGTTTGCCCTCTCACTTGTGTACATCGGAGTGGCCTAACCACTGGACATCTGTTAACAGACACGGAAATGAATGACATATGGCCACAGAGAATATAACCAATCTTCATGGGGTGGACTTGCAAAATTATATCAATTATGTGATGAGAAATGTCCACCTCATTCACCAACTGATTTCTTTTTTTTTTTTTTTTAAGATTTTATTTATTTTATTTGAGAGAGAGTGAGAGCACACAAACTGGCGGGATGGCAGGCAGAGGGAGAAACAGATCCTTTGCTGGGCAGGGACCCTGATGCGGGGCTCGATCCCAGGACCCCAGGATCAGACCTGAGCTGAAGGCAGGCAGACGCTTAACCAATTGAGCCACCCAGGCACTACTCTCTTTGTTCTTACACTCTGGTTCTTTATAAATTATGGATATTAATTCCTTGACTGGAAAATACGTCACACAGATTTTCTACTGCTCTACTGCCTGTCTTTAAACTTGTAGTGTCTTTTAAAATGGGACAGCAGGTTTAAATTTTTACTTAGTTAAAATTATCAATATTTCCCTTGATGGTTTGTGAACTTTTTTCTTGCTCAAGATGATTGACTCTGCAGCAGGGTTTTGTTGGGTTTTTTAAAGATTTTATTTATTTATTTGACAGGGAGAGAGAGATCACAAGTAGGCAGAGAGGCAGGCAGAGGGGAAGGGGGAAGCAGGCCCCCTGCCGAGCAGAGAGCCCGATGCGGGGCTTGATCCCAGGACCCTGAGATCATGACCTGAGCCGAAGGCAGAGGCCCAACCCACTGAGCCACCCAGGCGCCCCTGTTTTTTTAATTTTAATTTTTTTATTTTTTAAAGATTTTATTTCCTTTTATTAGAGAAAGAAAGAGAATGTGTCTGCAGAGGGACAGAGGGAGAGGAAAAAGGAGAGAAGCAGACTCCCCACTGAGCTGGGAGCCCTCTGCAGGGCTCGATCTCATGACCTGGAGATCATGACCTGTGCAGAAATGGAGAGTCAGATGCCTAACTGACTGAGCCATCCAGGCGCCCCCGCCTCCCCGCAGCAGGCTTATAAACATAATCCCATATAGGTCTTTTAATATTTTAAGAGTTTTTTTTTTTTTTACAGTTACACCCTTAATTCATCCTTGTTGTTTATCATGAAGTATGGGTCTTTCTTCCCTAATGGATAGCCAATTTTTCTAACTCTTCTCACTGACCAAGCTGTCCTTTGCTCACTGACTGGAAATACTAACTTTATCATACATTAACTCCCCATTCAGTTTCATCAATTTGGTTTCTTCATCAGTACCATACTATGTTATTTATATATAGTTTTTTTTAAAAGATTTTATTTATTGATTTATTTATTTGAGAGAGAGAGCACAAACAAGGGGGAGGCAGAGGGAGAAGCAGGTTTTCTCCTGAGCAGGGAGCCCTACATGGGACTTGATCCCAGGACCCCGGCCGGGATCATGACCTGAGCTGAAAGCAGATGCGTAACCGACTGAGTCACCCAAGCACCCCTTATTTTTATGGTTTTAAAGAACAATTTGGGCGCCTGGCTGGCTCAGTCAGTTAAGCGTCTGCCTTCTGCTCTGGTTATGATCCCAGGGTCTTGGGATCCGGTCCCGCATCAGGCGCCCTGCTGGGTGGGAAGCCTTCTTCTCCCTCTCCCACTCCCCCTGCTTGTGCGCGCTCTCTCTCTCTCTCTCTGTGTCAAATAAATAAACAAAATCTTTAAGAAAAAAAAAAAGA